>VDFB02184468.1:0-21513 GCA_007258455.2 Sequoia sempervirens | reverse complement strand
AGATTCTTCTTCCATGGATGTCCACTTTTGAATATAGGTGGTCAAGTCTATCACTTATGCCTTCAACTCTTCCTTGGTGGATTGATCCTTATTCATTTTCTAGATGATAGTGGAACCGGATGCTTGGAATTTGTCTATCTTCTACTCATGGGTGGCCAAGCCTAGATTGATCATGGATATTTTTTATTCTTGCCCTTGTATGGTTCTTGTACCTCCACTAGTTACTAGAGTGGAAGCCTTCATTATGCAAGACCTAGAAGCATCCACTATGATGTGCGACCTGATTTTGGGTTTCTTCTCTTTTCTGGTTATTGTTTGCACTCAAGATAGGATTGCCTCTAGCCTCACTTTTGGGTCTATGGCCACAAGAGCTTTCTTCTTCAACTATTGCTCCAACTAGTTAGGAATCTTTGTTTGACCCTTGTGTGGTTCATGATCACCTTCCTCTTCTTTGTACTTTTAAGGATCATCTTCTTCATTACCAAGAGCCTCTTCATCACTCTCATCTTCTTCACTTGGTTCCTTTTCAAGTGTAATTCTTTTTGCATCTAGCTTGGTGGGGGAGACTTTTTCTTCAATGATGTTTTCTTCCTAGAGCACCCTTTCCTCCTCTTGTGCAATCTCGACACTATGTATAGGCTCAGAACTCTTTACTTGGGAAACCTTCTCTTCTTGTTTCTCTTTCTCTTCCTCCCTTTATGGAGGTACCTCTTCTTCTTGGACCAGGCCCTTGTCTTGGCCAATTAGTGGAGGCTCATCTAATATCTCCACATCTGTGTCAATATCTACTTTCTCTTCTATGGAGAGGTGTCCTTCAGGGTTAGCCTCTTCACTTATATCCTCATGTTTCTGGGGAAGCTCTTCATCTAGTACTTTTTCTAATGTTTCTATCACATAATGATTTTTGAGAGCCTCAACATCCTCTGCAGAAGTCTGTGACCTTTCCTTATCACTAGCCACTTTGTCCAAGTTTATATTCAATCCACCTTTTGGATGCTCAAAATAATCATCCTAGGATCAGAATCTTCAGGCTACTCAGCTGCATCCTTTGCAACCTCTCTATGTTGCTTGGAATGTTGTCTTTCCATCTCTTCTGAGATTTGCATTATGGCCATTTTTGGTAGCTCGGAAGGTGGCAGAGGAAGAGGTAGGGCAACAAAAATTTGGGCCATTATAACTTGAACCTTGGGGTCAAGGATTACCTCAGAAAGTTGAATAGGTACATTTTTAATAAATGTCATGAAAGCTTGTGGCAAGATAGGCAGGCACATAAATTGTTGGCATGGATCATGGAAAAGTAGAGAAAGTGTGTCATGGAGGTGGGAGCAAGGAAGATGATAGCAGTGAAGTAGTGGAAGATGAGGAATCAAGTGCCATTATCATGGAAATCTAGGAGGTGGAGGTGATATGTAGTGATATTTCCATGGTGGGTGGAGATGAAATAGGAAAAGCTTGATAAGCGAAAGGTGGAGGAATGGCGACAATGGTTGAAATAGCAAGAGTAGAAGTGGTAGGCGATGAGAGTGGCTACCTAATTTCTTCTTCTTCTTCATGATGTTCCTCCTCTTGAATGGTAGGAATCTCAAGCATGAACATCCCTATTCTCTTTTCTCTTTTTGATGATTTCCCCTCAATTGACTTTCTACAATACACCTTTTGTTTAGGCTTACGCTCAGGTGCATCCTTCCTCTTTTTAGATCATGTGGCTGGTGGGGACTTGGGATCTTCTTTCGATGAGCCAATGATTGTTCCACTATCAATTTCACTTTCAAGCTCATCCTCGATCTTGCCATATGTCAGCTTTGTACCCTGCTCTTTGAGTTGGGAAATTTGTACATCTACCCACTATCTTGTTCTATTTTTAATAGGTCAAGTGAGTATGTCAAGGCCAGTGACCTCTTCGTCATTCCAATTAATGATGGGTAAGGACAATTTGGCCACAAAATTTTATCTATCATCAACAATATTATCTTCCTCGACTATCCGATTAGGAATAAGGAATAGATTGATAGACTTGAAAAACCAAGCAATCATCCTTATATAGTGCCTCATCCACACCTCATTGTCATCATTGCAATTGGCCTTAAAGTACTCAATGTGGGGTCAGTGGGCATATTTTGTTCCAACACATTTATTTAATTTTCCATGAGGATCCACCCTTGCTCGGTCTGTGTGGGGGTCCAAGTTGTACTATGCTAGTTCTGTATATGAGTATTTGACACATTGGGTGGTGGGGAAAGAGTACATTCCTTTCCCGAAGGTCAGTGGATATGGAATCATAGCTCGATGCTTATTAGTCAACAATGTGTGGGAAGTCTATAGCTACAAAGAAACTTCCAACAAGATTATTTGATCATTGGGATAGCATAGTAACTTGTAGGGTCATCTCGAGAACCCTTCAGCTATGATGTACATAAATTTTAGGAACTAGATGAATATATACCTAAATTCCTTTATGAATTCCTTCACACTATGTGACACCCTCATCTCAAAATATCCTCCTAGGAGTCTAATTATGTTCCCAATGTAAGCATCATTTACTCTCTTGTATTCTCTTTTGAAGTTTCTATATTGTAGCTAAGGAAAGGAGTCATAAAATTTAAGCTCTCCTTTCTTTTTCCCTAGTGGGCCTTCACATAAGAGTCCTTTATATGGGAATTTCTCCACAAGGAGGTAGATTAGATATGATGTCATGTAAAATTGAGAAGTTTTCTTTATAGCCATGAGCTGATTGTGCAAGTTTCCATTGATCATCTTGGCCTAGTGGAATTTACTCTATCCTCAGATGATCTCTTCTATGAAATTAAAAATCCATTCTTCAAAGAATTTCGTAGTTGGTAGGCCAATTACTCTACTTAGAATAGTAACTAGAACATGGTACTATTCGAAGAAATCACTTTTAAATAGTTTCTAGGGTACCTTGTTGGCACTCCCCCTCTTGTATTTCAAACAATGTTGGTTGATCATTATTTTACATCCTAAAGGGTCATGCTTCCACATGTTTTGAGAAAATTAATTTTCTACTTCTTCCATCTTATCAAATGTTGGGATGTTGAATGTCTTGCCAATAGACTTGGCAAACAATTCTGCCAATACTCTTCCATCTTTGTCAATGATTTTCTTGTTTTAGTAATAGCACTCCCAACAAGCCATGACTAGTTCAAGGGTAATTAGTGTAGGAGTGAAGTCAGTTTCCTTATGATGCCACTTTGTTTAATCCTTTGGGAATCCTCTATAGTAGGGTTAACCATCACCCTTTTCTTGAATTCATCAATATTCACATGTCCCAAGTTTATATCTGACACTATGTCCCAAGTGGAGGCAAGCTTGGAGGTGCACTCCACTCCATGGAATTGATACTTCATTTGTTCTTTTCCTTCTTTTCCCCATGGTGTTCTTGTAGGCTTCTTTCCTTTGTGTTCTTTTCCCACGAGTTTTGCTAATGATCCCTCAACAGGTTCCATAAATCCTACACACATGAAGTGTAGTAAGTTTTTTTCATATAAAGGAGGTAAACATTAATGAAATCTTGCAAATCCAAGGTTAGATCCATTTATACATTTGTAAAATATCATAAAATTCATCATTATTTACTTTTGGGAGGTCATTTGGATCATTTATGCAAATGTAGGCTTAGTGGTGTGGGTTTCCTTTGGGTGGAAGCTGTCATAAGCAATTTGGAGTAGGATTATGCTTGGGTCACTGAATCATGCAGACAACCACTTGTAGTGAGATTTCTTGATTATATTCTTGGAGGATGAATCTCCAATGAAAGGATTAAGCACATGTGGAAATAGGACACAAGGTAATGGGAGTTTTTAGATTAGGCTTTGATGCTCTTGTGGGTTTGGGGAATGCAGGAACCATAGGGTGGAAATATGTTAAGACTTAGCTGTAAAGTAGCAGCATTCAAAAGGAACAAAACCACATATAGATGTCTACATTGCGGAACCCACATGAACTTTAGACATTAGGTATTACGCCTTAGAGTTTCATTGACTTTGGGAGGTGTGAGAGAAAACTACTAGGATGTCATGAAATGTTTGCTGTTAAGGAACAACCATGAGAGGACGGTGGTTCGTAGCTAGCGGTCCACATAGGCAAGCCCACAAATGGCACCTACACTCAAGTTTTCATTCTAAGAAGATTTAGATTTTGGTGAAAGGAAAACCATCTTGTGGAGTCTCCAGTGCAAGGAGACATGTTGAATCGAGTGTAAGATAGTGCCATTTGGTAGAAGGACCTCCGACAGTGTCCACCTACAAGAGTTCACCCACAAGGACTTTCAAACTTAGTGATTTGTTTAACAAACTTCAAGGACAAAGATCGATGATGTAGGGTACACACTATGGGGAAACTCAAGGACTATGCCATTAAACAATGGTGGTTGGGTATTGGAAAAATGCATAAGAAGTCTCGTGAAATAGTTTAGACTTGGCCAAATTTTTTGCAAGTGTTGGGTTTATTTCATTTGATGACAATGATGAAGGAAAATCTTGTGTTGCAAGAAGGCATTAAGTTTTGGCTGCTATATGTGGTGGTCAAAAATAATATGCGTAAATGAATTGAAATAAAATACTATTTAAGCACACCAATGAAACTTTAAATCAAAGGAAAACTGATAAAACAAAGTAAAACAAACTCTCAATGTAGCAGCTCCTTTGAAGACGTCCCATTGTCCTCTATCTCCAGTATTTTTGCTAAAGCTCTCCGATTTGTATGCTAAGCTCCACAAAATGACTACTAAAGAACGAGATTTAAAAATAAATGCATACTATACTAAGAATGCAAGATTTTGAAGGTTGATAATGGAGGAATGTTGGTTGTTCACTTCAGCAACATAACGATATGGTAAAGGTTTGAAGGAGAATGATGGATGAAAGATAGAATATTTGAAGAATAATTTTGACAGAGTGAGGATACTAAAGAATCAACCCCCTAAATGAATTGTGAGAGGTTGTATTTATAGAGTTTTCAAAAGCTTCTGATTGGCTGATATGATCAATGGCTATGATAATTCACAGATCAAATGGTCGAAGATGGTGAAACTGAAGAGAAAATAGAAAACACGAAAACAAGATTTTTCTATTTTTACAAAGAGAAGAAGATAAGAAGATAAGAAATCATCTTTGTTTAAAAGAATAAAAGAAATATTTAAAGCTAATAAATAATGAATTAAAAATTCAATTATTTTTTATGGATATTCACTTTTCTTAATTAAATGAAATATTTAATTAACTTTTAAAAGCAGAAGAAAGTTTGTGATAAGAAGAAAGCTTTAATCAGGATTTTTGAAAAAAGCAAAAGATCTCATATTTAAATAAAATATTTAATTATGATATGAGAAGAAAACAAGAAGATAATAAAATATCTAGTTGTGATTTAGAAAGAAAGCACAAGATCCTTTAATTAAATAAAGTTTATTTAATTAAATCACTTTTATGAAATTAATTAAATGAAACATTTAATTAATTAGAAGAAGAATTTTAAAATAGAAGAAAAGGCAATATTTAAACTTAATTAAATCAAAAGATTTAATTTAAATTTAAACAATGATAATTAATTTAAATAAATAAAATGTATTTATTTAATTAATTAAGTGGACATATGAAAATAATTAAATAAAATAAATTTATTTAATTATGAAGGAAGAATAAGATGAATGAACAATATAATTAAATTAATTAAATTTAATCATATGTAGAGGTTTTAGAAAACTAATTAAATAATAAATATTTTAATTAATTGTCGATTATAGACATGACCATTTTTATGCATACACTATACAATGGCAAGGAGTTGGCAACTACATGCAAGTGGAATCCCGCATGGGTATTCCTGCAAAGGGTTACTGACTTAATCATTTCTTCAAAAGTTTCCAAACATTATTAGGAACGGTCAGGGTGATGGTGCGGGCCATAGTGGATTCTTCATCATGCAACGAACAACCATGGAATGGCAGGATTCCACATGGGAACCGAGACACAATTTTAGCTAAAGCTAAGGGATTGTAATGTGCTAGGTAGATACCCTATGCATGGCTGAAGGCTTGAGAGGTTTTGATGGAGTGTCACGATGAATTAGAGTTTGGATTTTTAAATATTTATTACTTATGAAACCCTAGCTTTGCAAAGAAAAATTTCTTGAAATTTTAATGTGGACTTACTTGGAAACAATGCAAAAATCCTAAGGAAACTTGGCTCAAATTCATTGGAGGCTTTGCGTAGGTGAAAAAAGCTCTATCTTCTCCATCAAAATTTCAAAAGAAAAGGGTAAAAATGATAGGTTTAATGCTTCTATTTATGGAAAAAACATTAATGACATGCATTAATTTATAGTACAACATATAAGTAGGTTGGTGGAGTTGCAGAAACCCAAGCTGGCATGACTGTTCGTCAAAGACCTAGGCAGTGAAGGTAGATGCAAGATCTATAGTGAGAGAAGATGCCTAAGGTTGGCTGATGGATAACATCAAAAGGATTGAGGCATTCCACAAGAGGAGACCCACAAGTGTGGGTCTACGAGGCTAGATGGATGTGGTGGTGAAAGGCTAAGGGAAACCCATAAGCTCAGATACGCAAAGGAAAAACACTTAGCAAATTTTGGGTAAGTGATTTTGGTCAAGTGAAATTTGATGGCTCTAATGCATGTGACCAACTTAAACTCAGAATTAGGGGTACGCAAAATGAGGAAAATGTAAGAACAGCCTAATGAGGGAGTAAAGGAAAGAGGGGGTCCCTGATCCAAATGGGGTGTGTGTGCTATATGCACAAAAAATGGTAACTCTACTGGGAGAACACTCCCGAGTGTTCTAAGGGTAAGGATTCATCTAGAACCAAAAATCTCTAGTTTTGCAGACTAGAAGCTAGTTTCCTCAAATAAGATAGATACTTAAAGGAGGACAGAATCCTTGGTTGAATCAATTCATGAAATATTTCAGAAGTGTGTGCAGTGAGTTCATTCCCTGCCCCTTAGAGACCATACCAAATAGTAACCAATCATCCAAGGGAAGCTACGTAGGTCATCTAACCCCAAAAATAACCTAGACATTGTTCTGCTACCAGTCAGGCATCCATAGCCCCGACGAAGTTATAACTATGACCCTACGACCATTGCTCTATTGCCAGTCAGGCATCCATAGACCCAATAGAGTTGCACACACACCCACATAGTTTCTTGTTGTCAACATTTTCTTTTCACTTCTTTTCTTTTCTTTTCATATTTTATTTTTAATACTCTTTTGCTCAATTGCATGAGTATTGAAGTTGATCATGGGTTTGGAAATCATAGTGGTCACTAGAGATGGCTTAATTTTTTTCACTTGTTGAGGCCTCATGATAGCTAGAAAATGGTTCATCAAGAGTACTTAAGATGTATTTCATGTGTAATATGAGATAAGTGTGAAGGGATTCAAATAAGGGTTTTGTCCTAAGTCAACTTATAGTTCAAATAATGAAATCCACCTCACAATAGCATATAGAAACTCATGATAACTGATAAAGACTTATCCAATGAAAAAATGGGAGTAGGTAACAAAGTGGGCCCTCTAACAAGCTAAGCATAGCCACTGCATCAAGATTGGAAAACACCCTCAACAAAAACAAAAGCCAGGAAAGTGAGCGAAAGCGAAGCAAAAGCAAAACAACAAAACAAAGAAACTACCCTAACTATATACAAATTTATACAAAGGGATGAGCTTGGACAACTCAAGCAAGGAAATAATGCTTGAGGTACTCCCCATTGATGAGTAATCGGACATCCTCTTCAGTTAACATTTTGAGGTGAAAGGCATTATCTCCTAAGATTTGAGAAATTTGAAAGGGGCCAAGCTAGAGCTTGTTGAATTTGTCATCTCACCCTCTCTTCTCATGGGTCTTGTCCCAACATAGGACCAAATATGCAATCATATAGACCTTTACTTTGGCTCTACATATGATCAAATGATCTCTTAACTATGCCCTGGTGTTTGGATTTTTTTTTATTGCTCGGTCATGAACTTCCTCTAAATGCAACAATTCAGCAAGGCAAGCTTCATGGAATTCTCCCCCATAATATTTTTTGATAAATTGGAGTGTAGTGATCTTGAGGTGGACTTAGAAAACAAGCTCTAGGACATAGATGAGGAAAAATGGGGAATTTCCCAAGGTAGCCTTATGATGAGTGTGATTTGCCTAGAGAGAAAAAACACAACTAGGTGTGCTAATCTTTTGGATTCTTTTCAAGCAGTTTACATATGATGGTTAATAGGTTTTTGTTTGTAGATTTAGCTAAACCATTTCCTTGGGGATAATAGTTGGATGAAAAATTAAGTGCAATCCCAAAATCAAAGGCCCAACTAGCAAACTTGAGGGACGCAAATGCGGGACCATTATCACAAACCAAAGCAAATGGTCAACCAAAGAGATTTAAAATGAAACTTTCTAGAAAAGTAGTAACTACTTTAGTTCTACATTTCCTACATGTTATTGCTTCAGTCCATCTAGTGCAATAATCAGCAGTGGTCAGAATATACATGTGGCCTATAGAGGATGGTGGGCTTACCAGACCAATGAAGTCGAGTCCCCACTGAGTGAAGGGCCTTACCTCCACAACTAGCTAGAGTGGGACAGCAACATTCCTTTCCTTGTTAGCAAAACTTTGATAGACATGACAAAATCTGATGTGGTTGTATCCATCTTTAAATAGTGTCAGACAATATTATCTCGCTTGTATAATCTGATGGGCAGTAGAGGGGCTGGACCCATGGCTAGTGTCAAACTTATCAATAAACTCTTTCAACACTTAGGTTGTTTCTTCTTTTCCAAGGCACCTAGGATAGATTCCTTCATGATTTCTTTGGTATAATATGGATCCTTGTAGCATGTAGCTATTGTTTTTCAACCTTAGAGCATATTTTTGTACTCCCTACAACCAAGGTGGGCACTTGTTTTTTGGAAAATAATAGACAACATCATCATACCATTCACCTAGGGAAAAATCCTCCCAGTGGTGTTGTTGTACTGTGAGCTCTGACTCTTTTTTTGCTATTGTACGAGTGAGGGCTTGTCCATAGACTAGCTTCATGGGCTGAATTTCCATCTCATAATCTTGTAGTAGTGTGACCTATTTTTCTCTTCTTTCTCCTAACTCATTCTACATTACCAAGGTATTGATATATGGATTTGGTACAATTGCAAACACCTTGTTCCTGAAGATGTAATGCCTAAATTTCTTAACACCAAAAACCTAGGAATATTCCTACTTTTCAACATTGTGGTAATGTAATTCTACATATTTTAGCAGAGCACTCATAAAAGTAATGGGATGCTCATTTCCTTCACCATCCTTTTGCATTAACATGTTGGTGAATGAGTGATCTGAGGAAAAGGAGTAGATATAGAATGGCTTTAGATAGTCTGGGCTAACTAGTATTGGGGCATGATTTGGTTACTCTTCTGAGTAGAGTAATGGGCCTGCCAACTGCTACATTCTTTAAAGAATTGATGTTTTATTTCATAGAAGAGATCATTTGAGGAGAGAGTAAATTCCACTCGGCCAAGATGATCAGTGACAACTTGCACAATCATCTCATGGTCATAAAGAAAACTTCTCAATTTTACATGAAATCATATCTAGTCTACCTCCTTATAGAGAAATTCCCATATAAAGGACTCTTCTATGCAGGACAACTAGGGACAAAGAAAGGAGAGCTTAAAATTTATGACTTCTATCCTTAGGTACAATAGAGAAACTTCAAAAGAGAATACATGAGAGTAAATGATGCTTTCATTGGGCACATAATCAAACTCCTAGGAGGAGATTTTGAGAGGAGGTTGTCGCATAGAATGAAGGCCCTCATAAAGGGATTCAGGTATTCATTCATCCAGTTCTTAGAATTTACATACATTAAAGCTGAAGGGTTCTCGGGAAGACCCTATCGATTATCGCACTACCCCAATGATTGGATAATCTTGTTAGAAGTTTCTTGGTAGTTGCATACTACCCACACATTGTTGAGTGACAAGCATCGAGCTAGGATTCCATATCCCCTAACCTTTGGGAAAGGAATGTACTCTTGGCCCGTCACCCATTATGCCAAATACTTAGATAAGGAGATAGAAGAGTACAACTTGGACCCCCACATAGACTGAGGAAGGGTGGATTCACATGGAAAACTAGAGAAATGGGTTGGAAGGAATATTCCCACTGACCCCACATTGAGGACTTTAGGGCCAATTGCAATGATGACAAAGAGGTGAAAATGAGGTAGTATATGAGGATGATCGATCAGTTTGTCAAGTTTTTCAATCTATTCCTCATGCCTAATCAGATAGTGGAGGAAGATAATATTGTTGATGATAGATACAATTACATGGCTGAACTACCCTTACCAGTCATTGATTGGAATGAAGAAGAGGTCACTCACCTTGACATACTCACTCAACCTATTGAAAATAGAAGACAATGGGTAGACACACAAATTTCCCAACTCAAAGAGTAGGGTGTAGAGCTAACATATGGAAAGCTCGAGGATGAGCTTGAAAGTGAAACTAATAGTGGAATAGTCATTGGCTCATCAAAAGAAGCTTGCAAGTTCCCACCAGCCACAAGATCTAAAAAGAGGAAGGATGCACCTGAGCATAAGGTTAAACAAAAGATGTATTCTAGAAATTTGACTAAGGGGAAATCATCTAAAAGAGAAAAGAGAATAGGGATGTTCATGTTTGAGATGCCTACCATTCAAGAGGAGGAAAATCATGAAGAAGAAGAAGAAATTAGGTAGCCACTCTCACCACTTGCCACTTCCACTCTTGTTGTTGCTACCACTGTTGCCACTCCTTCACCTTTCGCTCCTCAAGCTTTGACCATTTTTTCTCCACCCACCGTGGACATCTCATTCCACCTCACCTCTGCCTTGTTGACTACCCCAGTAATGTAACTTGACTCCTCCTCTTCCACTACTTCCATGCTATCATCTTATTCACTCCCACCTCCATTTCCCATGTTATCTAATTTTCCACCATCCATGCCATCAATTTATGTGCCACTGCCTATCTCGCCACAAGATTTCATGGCTTTTTTGCAAAATGTACCTAGTAAAATCTCTGAGGTAATCCTTGACCCCAAGGTTTAGGCTCTAATGGCCCAAGTTGTTGTTTCCCTACCTCTTCCTCCACCACCTACCAAGCTACCAAAAATGAAGGCCACATTGCAGATCTTAGAAGAGATGGAAAGACAACATGCCATGCAACATAGAGAAGCTATAGAGGATGTAGCTAAGTAGCCTAAAGATTCTGATCCCAGGACGATTATTTTGAGCATCTAGAAGGTGGGATAAATATAAACTTGGAAAAAGTGGCTTCTAATGAGGAAAGGTCATAGACTTCATGAGAGGATGCTAAGGCTCTCAACGATCAATATTTGATAGAAACATCAGATCAATAGCTAGATGAAGAGCTACCCTAGCAACATGAGGATATAAGTGAAAATGCTAACCCTAAATGACACCACTCCATAGAAGAGAAAATAGATACCAACAAAGATGTGGAGATATTAGATGAGCCTCCACTAATTGGCTATGAGAAGGGCCTAGTCTAAAAAGAAGAGGTACCTCAAAAAAGAGAGTAAGAGAAAGAGAAACAAGAAGAGAAGGTTTCCCAAGAAAAGAGTTCTTAGCTTGGGCACAGTGTTGAGATTGCATAAGAGGAAGAAAGGGTGCTCTAGGAAGAGAATATCATTGAAGAAAATGTCACCCCTACCAAGCCAGATGTAGAAAGAATTACACTTGAAAGAGAGCCAAGAAAATAAGAAAAGAGTGATGAAGAGGCTCCTAGTAATGAAGAATATGAGCCTTGAAAAAAAAGAGAAGAGGAAGTTGATCATGAATCACTCAAGGGTCATACTAAGATTCCTAACTGGATGGAGCAATAGTTGAAGAAGAAATCTCTTGTGGCCACAGACCCAAAAGTGAGGCTAGAGGAAATCCTGGCTTGAGCACAAACAAGGACTAGAAAAGAGAAGAAACCAAAAATTAGGTCACACATCACAATGGATGCTTTCGGGTCTCGAACACTGTAGGTTGCCACTTCAGTAACTAGGGGAGGTACAAGAACCATACAGGGGAAAGAATTCCAAATATCCATGATCAACATGGGCCTGATGACCTATGAGTAGAAGATAGATGAATTACAGGGGTAAGATTCTACCATCATCTAACAAATGAATAAGGATCAATCCACTAAGGAAGATTTGAAAGCGTAAGTGGTGGATTTGATCACCTATATTCAATAGTGGTCATTCATGGAAGAAGAAGCTCCTGTAGAATCATCTACGCCTACTCTCCTCTCCAAGGAAGAGCTAAAGAAAATGGACAAGATGAAAAATTGGACCAAGTCCACTGTGGATTGGTTGAACCAAGTGATATATAATGGTGACATGGGCAACCACCATGCTTCATAGATATTTAATAAGTTTTGGAGTTTTTAGAAGCAGACAAAGGACATGATAAAGAACTATACTAACTACTTAAAGCTATATAGGATCACTTATCCTAAGCTCGAGAACATCTTAAAGCTCTCTCGGGGAATATGGGAGAAGGAGCTAGAGCTACCAGAAGATGATCATTGGCTCGTAGAAACATGGCAGATGGGCCTAGATTACATAAAGGAGATCCTGGAGAAGGTCTGCCACAAACTAGAGATTGATCTTGAATGGGTTGCAAAACACCAGACTGATAGTGAAGATTACCTAAAAAATGATGATGCACTATGAGATGCCCACTCTGGAGTTACATCCAGAGAATTTAATCAAGCCATTATTTTATAAGAAGATGGAGCAAGGCACTGTAGACACAGTGTCACTGGATTTCATGGATTTTGTTGCAAGGGATTTCACTAAGTTTGAGTAGGTTATCATGGAAACACCCAAATGCACCAAGCACTGAGAGTAAGTCACTAATAGATCCAGTAAGATAAACTTTTAGATCCTTCAATCTGATCTAATGGAATGGGATAAACTCCAAGCTATGATCGGGAAGTTTGTGGAGTACACTATTCTCGAGAAGAATGATGGAAATCTAGTTATAGATCATGAATATTTGACAATGTAAGCATAAAATGTTGGAAGTAGTTAAAGGAAAAAAACAACTGCAGTGTAAAGGCAGCTAAATGACATAATAGACTAAATGACAAAATAGGGAAAAGACAATTTTATTTTATATTATCATATATTTGGGGAGTAGGTGAAACCCTAATGTAAAAAAAATATGAGCTGCACAATGTAAATGAATCTTGTCCATTCATTTTTCTTTTGGAAAGCTATAAATAGGGGCATCCTCTCATTTTCATAGAGAGATGAGTTGTGTAAAGGCATGTTGTAGAAAATTAATGAGGAAAGCACTATTTTAATGGTTTCTTGTGTTTTCTTCTCCATGTGTGCATGATTCATTCTCCTCATATTATATTTTAGCTTCATTGTTCTTAGTTTCAAGTTATTGTTAGTTGTTAGTATATGTTGTGCTTTAATGGTTAAGAATGCTATGGTGTTTGATATCTTCCTAGCCCATAATTTTTGTTATTTATTGCTGATAAACTGTTATGTAAAGTTAGTCTAAGCATCATTTGCATTGTTTTAATTAAGTTCAACTATTATTCATGCTTTAATGGTGAATGAATGGTTTGAATATATGTAGACCTTAGAAGATTGCACTATTTTCATGAGATTGTAGGGTGTCCTTGGTTAATTTGAGCTTAGTTTTAGGGAGTTTGTCCACTGTAGTGTCCTCTATTGTTACTGTTCAACATTAGTTGTAGGTCTAGGAAAATTCTAACCCTTTTTCCTTTTGGTCCCTTTCTTTAAAATTTGAAGTCAAGACAAAGTTCTAGCATCATAGAAAAGCCAAATTTGATGGAAAACATAGATTTTTAGTTTGTTGTCCTAAACTTGTAGAAGTTGTCCCTCATTTGTAGAATTTGCAAAACTCCTTTTGCAGATCTAATTACCTCCATGCTTAGTGAATCATAAATTCGCTTTGTGATTACTAGAAAATCACATCAACCAATTGAACTATTTCAAAATTAGTCATGACCTAACACCCGAGAGACCTTGGGGTGATTTGTAAAAATTAGTTGCAGAAATTACCCTTCAAGAGAGGTAGCATACTTGTGTGTTGCATGTGTTGAGAAAGTGCAAAAAAAATCATCAACATAACTAGTGCTAGGAGGAGGGCATCCAAGCTAAGCTAGATTGAATTGGCTTCTTCTCTCCTCAAAGGTTTCATAGAGTGCTTAGATCCACACTAGACAAGGGAGAATTTCAAGAGTTAAATACCCCTATTAAGGCTTAGAGGGCTAAGAAAGGGGAAGCATCAGCTTCAACCCCTCCCACTTGACCTCCATCCCCTCCATCTCATTCCATCCATCCATCCATCTCCTTCCTCCCTTTCACTCTTGATAGCACCTCCATCCTCCCATTCACTCTGAACAACATTTTCATCCCTCACTTCCCACAACCAAGGTCTTTTCCTAGCCCTTGCATCACTCTTCCAAAGTGCTACCCCAACTATAGTCACACTTCAATCCCAAGTCACTGTAGCACAACAATTACAACCTCCCCTTCTCGTGATGGCTTATTTAGGTAATAACCCTTCACCCTTATCCTACATTCCCAAGAATCCAGAAAGATTTTGCAATAGGTTTCAACCATGTGATCTGCAAAGGATAGTAGAAGAACACATCAAGATCTTCCAAACAACATTGAAGGATATGCAGGTTGAACATGAAGATGTGGCTTATAGTCTCTTCCTTTACTCATTGGGGGATGAGGCTTTCTATTGGTACATCAATGTACCAACTGGATCCATTACCTCTTGGGATCAAATGAAGAACACCTTTCTATAGAAGTTCAAACTTCCTATCAGCCCCATGAAATTATATCAGCAGTTCATGTCTATCAGAAGATAAGTCAATGAATCTATTAGTTCATTTAATGACTAATTTCATAGAGCCTTCATGAAATTGCAGCCACCTTATGTGGTTGATGATGCCTCCACTTGACTAGTGTATTGCACTAGCTTAGATAATCTTACACCCACTTTGGTAAAAAGGATGCACCTGTCGCCTACCAAGTTGGTGGATGCATATGGAGAGGTGGTCACAAAAAACATGAATTTGGGAAAACATATTATAGGCCTACTACCCTCTTTGGGGCTAGCTACTAACCCAACTCAAATCCAAGGGCTCACTCATGCCTTGACCCATTAGACACCTATGTTGAGTCAAGTCCCTAAGCTACCAATAGTGCCACAATTGGGGCATCCATTGAGCCAAGCACCTTTAGTTCATCATGACTTGCAACCTTCATAGCAGCATGCATATGCTCAATAGTATCAAGTGATTTCATACCTACAAGGCTTTGAGTTCCTCACTACCCAACATAAAAAACATGTGATGTAGCATGTATTCCTTCATAATTTAGTGCCACAACATAATAATGTAGAGAAGGATCAGATTGATGAGTTGACCAAACTAGTAAATTAGTTGTCTACAAAGATGACACATCTAAGTGTGGACACTGAAAAAATTAACCCTTCTATTTTTCCTATCTTGTTTGGGTCCTCCTTGTAATTTTGGCTTAATTGTGCCTTGATTTAATGTTGTAATATGGATAACACATTCATATTAGGTCTTGGGCCCTAGTGAACTAAAAGAATTCTAGTGGTACCTTAAGAGTTGTAAAGTGTTGTAACACACTTTCACACTTTTCTAGGGTATTATTAATTTAATTCACTTAAATAACCTCTTTTTATTATTTACCAACCCTTATTTCAAAGTGTTGTAAAGTGTTGTAACAAACTTTCACAGTTTTCTAGGCTTTTCATCAATAATTTGACCATTCTTATGCTATAAGTGGCCCCATTTTACACTTACAAGCCTTACTTTAGGGTATTTTTGAATTTAATCTTGATAAACATCATTTAGTACATTTAATTTCTAAAACCAACTTAAAATTCCTAAGTGGGACCCACTCACAACTAGGGGAAAATGAGTCCCCTTTGGCACAAAAATCAAAATAATTTCAAATTTCTGGTAGGTTATTATTTTCTAAGATATAAGGCTAGCCTGTGATGTGCTAATTTTTGGGAAATATTTCATATTCAAGTATAAATATAAGGTTTTTCAACTCATTTCACCCCTCCTAATTTTCTAATCAATCCAACAAGCAATCAAGTGATCTAGCATTTAATCATTTTGTCTACAAGAGAATTCAAGCACTTTGGAGCTATTACTTGCATGTCTTAAGAGTTCTACTTCAAGGGTTTGGTCTAGTTTGTAAATTTTTCAAAGAGAAATATTGGAAAATTTGTAAAAAAATTGTCAAATTCATTCAAAGTTGTCAAAACCTTAAAAGAAGCTTGGAGAACATCTACAGGTCAAATTCTACAGTTTTGGATTTGGAAACTTGTCACGAACAAAAGTGCAGATCGGGAGCTACAAGTTACAATTTTAAATTTCTTAAAATCCTGAAGTGGACTAATACACCATCAGTGGTATATTAGTCTCACTTCCAAGCCCAAATCATAGATTTTGCAGTTCTGAGTACCTAGTTGTCTAAAACTTGTTTTGGCAAAATCTTCCTAAAACTGGACTATGTTGCCCAACTTGGTGTATGAGTCCTAGTTGGATTCAATAGTGACTTCTATAGGATTCCAAAGCTCCATTCCATCCTTCTCCAATTTCCAGGTGCAGACTGTAAATCTCATAAGCTTTTGTTATAGTTTGTTTTCATTTCTAGGTCATTTTGCATATCACAACGTGTTTTCTAACATCTTGCATTTTCTTAGTTTTGCATAAGTAGTTAATCTCTTTTATCAATTTACAGCCTTAAGGACAATCACCTTTGATAGATTTCAATATTTTTTGCATTGGAATATCAAAGGTTTGTTCTTGAGTGTGGACATTGTGAAATTGAATTCCTCTTCCTTCATTCCCCTTTCTAGTGTGAATAAAGGAAGTTATGCACTCCATTTCCATTGACCATGTGACTAAGAAATAAAAATAACCAGATGCAAGCCTCTCAAAGGAGCATCCAATCCAACCTTAATCAAGAGAATGGTGATTCAAGCGCATCTTCTAGATAGAATTATGAGAGAGGAAAAAATTTGGGACAAAACATTGAAAGGAGGCCTTCATAAAGGAAAAATAGAACATGGAACACTAGGCCAAACAATGGAGGAATTGCCACACCTCTTCACCAACTGAGTGGTACTGATAAGTCTCCAAGAGGAGTCTATTTGGATGAAGCTTCCTTGTTAGGATGGTGTCGAATCCATAAGACAAACATGAATTCTAAGTTGGATTGTCCAGAATTCCAAACAACCATGGAAATTTTTTAGGTGGAAGTCTAGAATGTTGTTGATGGCTCAATTTGTAAAGACTTGGTTCCCTTGAAGTCATATGATTCTTTGGTGTTGGTGGTCAACAAAGCTAATTTCTTGCAAAGTGAAAGCAACACGCTCGAGAGGGAGGTTGTACCCAAGGATGAAGAAGCAAAGGGGGTAAGTAACAAGGGATCCTTATCTCAAATTTTTGATTTAGTAGATAATGGTCCCATAGATGAGGAAGAGTCACATAAGAATGAAGTTTAGATGTTCCACCAAAGATCAACCCCATACAACTTAAGGAATAGGTAGGTTGGTGGTCCTTTTACTACTTCCACCCCTCCCAACAAATTCGATACTCTGCTTGATCCTAATGCCAACAACAATCCTACGTATCCCCACATGCCTACCCAGTACTTCAATACAAGGTAGCCAAATTAAACTCAGGATCAGTCTACTAGTTCCTCCCAAGGAAAGTTTTTTGAAGTTGAAAAAATGGGAGAATATATTATTTAACATCTATATGAGATCAACATCTACATTCTTAATGGCCACTTCATGTTAGTGTATAGGAGAAAATTTTCACCCCTTACGCAAATTCCCCTTTCACATTCTCTCACCTAAGAAAACCAAATTCAAAGGAAAAAATCCACATCATCCCACTACCTTCATTCCACTTGGAATCTATTTTATGTGTTGGTAGAAGAATAACTATCGAGGACACCCATACGATGCATAGACATTCACACGGCATGCTTACTTCACTGATAGATTGTTGCATCTGAAGCCAATAGAGGTGCTACACTTCCCATTGGGATCGATTTCTAATGCCCCTCCTCAACCAACTGACCTGAATATGGCTATTTTTCTCATTCTCCCTTCAAATTCACTCTTCCTTCATGCATTTCATCTTCCTCACATCTTCATGAACTCTCTAAGCATTCAAATAATCTCTTCTAAGCATTCTCAAGCATTCTCTTAGCTTCCATTACTCTCAAGCAACACTTTTCACTCCATAGAAGTGGCAACAACAATCCATCAACTCCATAGAGCAAGTGTGGAACAACACCATTACAATAGGGGCTTGAGTCCTCTCATTTTCTCCTCCATTAGCCAGTGAGCTCTTGGTGGAGGTGGTAATCTTTTCACTCCTCTCCTCTATGATTTGGTTGGGTAGCCTAATACTATTTTCTATTGTTATTATGTTCTTTACTTTCATTCTCCTTTATCATACTTTTTCTCCATTATCGCTATCTTGATTGTCTATGGAGGTGGAAACACCAAAATAGGGGTTTGACTAAGGTAGACCCCTATACAACCCCCCAACAATTTTACTCCTTGTGTGTAGGTGGAAGTGTACTTGGATCTAGCTAGCAAATAGACCTTCTTTTGTGAGATCATTCTTGTCACCCTAGCTTTAATCTATTTTCTTTATCACATTTTTTTATATATCTCGTATTTCATATTTTTGTTTTGTTCTCCTAAAAAACATTAGTAAGTTCCTCAGTCTGTTTGATGGTGATTCACATTGTGTTTTCAGTTTTGTAGTTGTATGGACACTAGCACACCTAAGAGATGCCAGTGTGCAAAACTGTCATCCCGAAACTAAAATTTCATTCGGTGGTGGTTCTAGAGGAGGTTCCTCTGGCCCTACATCTTCTAATGACCCTATTCTGAACACTCTTCTTTAGAATGTGGGTAAGATGTAGAGCTAGTTGGTGAATCTCTCCAGGGCCTCTACCCAACCTATCTTTCAACCCTTCTTCTAGCATAGCCTATTATTAATTGCAATCTTGAACACTCCCTTCACTCAACGAATAGAGATTCCTAAATTTGAAAAATATGGTGGCAACGGGGACCCACAAACACATGTTTCCACCTTTAACACCTTTTGCATAGATTTCTTCCATCACAATGCATTGATGGTGAAACTATTTCCTCAATCTCTTAACAATACAACACTCGAATGGTATTGTTCCTTGCCTAATAATTCCATTTTCTCATTTGACAAACTTGTAAACCAATTTCTATGACAATTCCAAGGAACATCGGGCTGAAGATGACATTTTGAGATCTTGTCTGATGTAAACAAAGTGATAATGAAAGGATTACTAATTTCATAGCACGATATTAGGTGCTCTTCTCACAAATCTCATATTCATTGCTCAATTCTGATGTGCAGAAGGTATTCACAAGGAACTTGCAAAGGCCTTGGTAGGAGAAGTTCACCCTTATGAAATATCCTTCTTTTGCACACTTGTGTGTAGCCCTACATGAAATATCAATAGATAGTAGTTCAGTTTGGGGGATCCTCCTCACACTCCTATTTTAAAGGAAAATCCATCATATCGATGTCTAAGAAAGGAAAAGTTGTTGTGAATGTAGTAGCCACTACATATGAAAATGGCCTCAAATGCAACCAAAAGTTCATGAAGTTAGCTAAATCTTATTCTTCCATCTTGAAAAAGTTAATGAAGGATAAAATTGTAACCTTTCCAAACCTTAAACCTCTTAAGGAACCATACCCTCACTAGTATGATGCAAATACCTATTATCAATACCATCAAGTTAACGAACATGATACTGAATATTGTATGTGCCTATATCATGACATACAAGATTTCATCGAGGACAATACTATTCATCTCAGTGGAAGCAAACAAAACACAAACAAGTCAGTGGTGAAAGAAAATAGTGAATTATAGATATACAAAAACTCATTCCTGTCTCATTCTGCTAACATGATTATTGATCCCACTAATTCTATCACTTACCCCGAAGCCTATGTTAACATGGTCATAGTTACTTCTACTGCATAGCCTGTGATGGGTTCACCAGATGTGACATTCACACACTGCAAGACTTGCCTTTAAATAACAAGCCCTCTCCCCTCTATATTCCTACTCACCTCAATGGAAACATTGTGACAAGAGTCTTCGTAGACCTCACAAGTTGAGTGAATGTTATTACAAAAGAGAAGCCAAGGATTAATTCACAACACAAAAAAGAATATGAAGAAACAAAATCTACCATCTATACACACAATGGTCTTTCTCTAAAGCCATATGACTTGATAACTTTGTCTATCCTAGTTGGACCTAGGGCCGTTGAAATAGTTTTCGATGTCATTCCAGAATTGGATTTGTTTAGGATGAAGCTAGACATACCTTGGCTAGCTTCCATGAATGGAATTTCCTTTGTCATCCATAAATGTCTAAAGTTCTCCCATGAAGGTGTCATGCATGTAGTGCATGACAGTGGATACTAGCCTTTGGTGTCCCATGGGGGATATTCATTAGACCATTTTTGACTCACCCTGGTTCATCTGTTTCCTCCAAGAATGAACCTACTTTAGAAGAATTATGTGAAGTATAAAACTGGGGAAAAGGGACAACCAGAATTAGCTCTTCATGTAGCACAACAACCAGTTGCATCCTCTTCCCATAAAGGGAAGGAGAAGCTCGCCTCCTCTAGGGATGACTCATCCACTCCCCTCTCTTGAGAGGAGTATTAGATGAGCAAGCCTAGCCTTTACCCATTGAGTTCGATGATCCCTCAACATAGACCCAAGATCAGGATATTGGACCTCCCTACTAAATCGTCTAGACCTTGGTACTATTTGTATGGTAGAGGGAAAGGTCCCCATGGGGAATCCTCTATGTCTCAACCTTCACGACCTCCTACTGCTCCGGCTCCCAAAGTAGTGAATGGGAAGAGGCCCGCTGTTGAGGCACTTGAATCAACTTCCCCCATTGCTTTTAAACCTACTCCTCCTACTCCCATTTAGTAACCTATCCCTCTGCTAGAAATGGCTATAGTGGACACTCCCATGGTTGAGCAGGTGCCTTCTATCCCTTCACAGCTTTTGGCCTCTATTTCAAAGAGTTGCATAAACTGCCTTGTGTGTGAGTGTAAGCACTAATGAAAATCAATCATGGCTGAGCAGGCTTCCTTAAAAAGGAAGAGGAGATAACTGCCCTTGTATTAGGGCATCCTATTGCGTCCTCCTCTCTCCTCCCCTCTCCTTCCATTCAGTCTAGCTTTGTACTGCTTCTGGCTTACATTGTGAGTATGAATGTGCCTGACCCTAAAAGGTGTAGGTGTTCATCGCTCCTTCAATGGAGCTACCTCTCTTGATGTCCCTTCTAGATGTCCCA
>VDFB02184467.1:0-22292 GCA_007258455.2 Sequoia sempervirens | reverse complement strand
TAATCATTTTTATACAAACACAAAAGGGTTTTGTACAGAGAGAATGCAAATGATTTAATAAGATTAAGAGAATTTTATAATTTCATCCCAATTATAAATACTATGTAGGGCCCAAGCCCACTACTACACATAATCAACACAATCTTGTCATTAGCTCATAAAGATTAAACATGATAAAACATTTTTTTAAATAGATTCTTTCTTGAGTCATACATATTAATAACTTTTAAAAGTTCAGATCTACCAAAATCAAAGAATAGTATGGCAATCTTCAGATATCAAATCTCAAACCAACAGTCTACTTATTCATTTCAAATTTACAACGGCTCACTGAGGAAAGCATAAAAAAATGCTTTGATAAATAGAACCTCCATCAATTAGATCATTGAAACTCCATGGTTGTAGGGAGAACTCAATACTTGTATTCAAATCACCCATTGTCTTCTCGATCTCTTCTTGCTTGGGACTCAAACATATCCTTAGATATGACTACATGGTGAAATCATCTTCATACTCAAGATTTCTATTCACATATGTATTGTAGGGATCACCTAAACCACCATCTATGTCAAAAGAAATATCCACAGGGTTTTTCTCAGGAATTACACCCAATGGAGGTGCCTGCATGTCCACTAAACTGGACCTGTTCACATCATAGAATACAAAAGAGATTTCAGGAACATAGGTCATTTGACATTGGTCAATCTAATGCATGGATATGATGATGGAAATTAAGATTTCCTATAAAAGAAAAAGTAGAAGACGCACTCTCCTTCAATGAATCTTGAAAGCTTCTACAAACTGAATTCATGTGTTCACCACGCCCTTATCTCAACTCAGACCCATTTATGCCATCGGAAATGGCCCATTGGAGACCGAAATCGTTCCTTTGTTTGTTGTATTCTACCATCACTCAAGGGCGATATCAAGACAACTTCCAATGAGGGTTCCCGTTCTATCACCATTTGTGATTTGTCTATGGCCTTACTCAAGCTATGAGAACTGGTTCTAGACATAGGCAATGATAAGTATTGAAGAAGAGGATGGCATCATTAGAGGCCACCATTGGCAATTTTCTTGGTCGCACCCTCTCACTATTTGGATACTGAGAATTCTGCATTTTTATTTTGTAAAGAGGAAATGTTCAAATAGAACTAAATCCCCGTTCCATCATGGCGATTTGATTCCATATTTTGCATTCATGGTTACAAAAGTATCAAGGAAATTTCCGCAGTATTTAAATTGCTTTAAAATCTTATATAAAAGCATAAATCTATTGATAAATACTTTACTTTGCTACGTGTTAGTAGATGTCAATTTAAATGGGGAGAGTAAAAATGTACAAGATGTGAATGTAAGAAGCCTCTCAACTTAATAAATTGAACAATATAAATAAAAGATTAATTTTAATATAATAAAGAAAATAACTATATATATATAGACAGTAGATAAAATCTATAATTTAAAACAAAATAATAATTTTTATTTTCTTAAAAAATATATATATATTATATTATCACTTGCATTTAAAGTAGGTTCAAGGATTAGGTTGATACAAAACTATATGTATGTTAATATGTTAGAGTAAATAGAGAGTGTGTTTGTGCATGAGTGCACACTACATATGGATGCTATGTGCAAATTCTTATTTGTATGTAGTTGGATTAAACAATTAATAATAAGTGCTAGATAATGGAATGAAATAAACTTAGACAAATATAAAAAATTTCCTTAATTAAATATTATCTAATTATAAAATATTTGCATATAGTTTAAATTAAATATAATGCAATGCAAATGATAAAAGAGAGTTGCATCAAATTGACCAAAAAAACATCGCAAATAGAAATAGAATTTCCATCCAGTTGAAACTCAATATTTATCTGGCTTTTATATGATAAGTGAGATTTTGGAAGTTTTCACCCCAAATTTTGGAGACTTTAATTATTAAATGCCAATTGGTTTACCATTAAACTACAGTTAAAGAAAACGTTTCCATTTCCACAACTCAATAGTAGTTTGCAGGGTGACTTCAGACTCAAATCTCCTATAGTAGCCTATCTAAAAGAATTAAAACTCATTTGACATACAAAATTATAATCATACATTTCAATAATTTTTAATTTTATTATAATTTTATTTTCAAAATTAAATAAAATCTTATAACAGGAATAAGATTTTCTTATACATAGATCTGAACAACGATAACTTTTTTTAAACACAATTGAAAATTACTGAATTGAAATATCAAGCCTTGGGTCATAAACATATGCATCAACAGCCCACGGTCGGATCTTTACATTATCGCCCACTGAGAAGCAACTCCATGATTTATTTTCCTTATTGAAGAAGACTAGATTTCCTCTACGTCCTCTTACGATGCAGATATAATTCCCTGTTGCGAGGGATTTGTATAAGATTTCCGAACCAAAAAGATTATATGAATGTGAAAACATGAACACTGCGTAAGGCATCTTTGCAATCAGCTTCCACGATGTGTTCGAAGTTATGTCCAGATTATTATGATACTCTAGCTCCCGCAAGTATAATCCTACTGAATACTCCGTTATCAGAAGAAGTGCTGACCCACATACAACCAGGTGAGAACTCACGCACACAGGATAATCATTGACAGGTACAGGCGAAAATAGATGCACCATGTGGCATGAGCAATCTTCTTTAATTCTAAAAACCATAACACCCCATTTACTCTTATCATCCAAGCTTTGCATAGCACAAAAATATAAACCCTTGAAGAAAACAATATTCCAGACACTCCGGCGGGGGGGCAACTGTTGTACAGTAACGCATGTTTGCTTTGGAAAATCAAAAACCTCTATGAAGCGGTCATGCACTGCTACAATTTGATATTGGTTGCCCTGGCACAGAATGTCTCCCACTATTTTCCCATGATCTTTGTCGAGTATCCCCAAGGGAATTTCGACAAATGTTTCCCTTACTGGGTTGCATATTATAACGCTTTGCACTGTAAAAAGACGCCTCTTCGGAGGAATTTGATTACCTGTTCTGGTAAGTGGATTATACAAAAAACGTTCATTCCGTCGCTTGTCAGTTCTCACCACTAATCCTCCCACTGATGCCAATACCTTAGGGTTTAGAAGAAAAGCCTTCAATACCTCTGTTGACACGTTTAAACGGTAACAATTTGATCCATTATTGAGAATAAGGAGCCATGAATAATCTTCAAAATTTTCTCTCCTCGAAGCTAGGAATCCATTACCGGATAGTAGGGTTTTCCACTTATGGCAAGTTGTACGGAGTCTGGCAACTGATTCAATTGGAAGCCACTGAAATATGCTCTCAATTAGTTCGTCCGGTAATTGAGACCATAATTGTGAAACTATAACCTCCGTTGCAGAACTCTGTTGGGAAACAATACTATCCGCCATGGTAATAACTAAGAGATTTCAAATCTGCCCTGTGGGTGCAGTGACAGTGGGATGTAAAGGAATTTTATAAGTTTCTGAGACCGTTGCTTTCTGTGAGTCAGGCTTTTTAAGTGTAGAAAAGCTGTAGTCGTATTGGTCAGAACAATAAAGAAACAGCTAATTTAGGATTAGATTAGATTTACTCGCAGTCAAACGCACAGGCATGCAACGATCAATCGATAATAATTAAGAGATTTCAAATCTGCCCTGTGGGTGCAGTGACAGTGAGATATAAAGGAATTTTATAAATTTCTGAGACCGTTGCTTTCTGTGAGTCATGCTTTTTAAGTGTAGAAAAGCTGTAGTCGTATTGGTCAGAAGACTCAGAACGATAAAAAAAAAAATAGCTAATTTAGGATTAGAATAGATTAACTAGCAGGCATATGCACATGCATGCAATCGATCAGTCGATAGAGGTCGACCGCAAATGATATAAAGCTTTAACATGTGTCTATTAAAATGTATGTTAGTAATGATATCAATATCAATATTAATATATATATTTTTTATTTTTATTTTTTTTTAATAATCTTTAACTCTTTTTTAAAATAAAAAATAAAAAAATAAGAGTATTTATAATATTTTTATTAAAATATATTATTATTTAATAATAAGAATACTATTGATTTTTTTAATAATAATTTATTATAAAAAATTGCATTTTCATATTAATTCCCATTTAGTTTAGGTTCATTTTGACATAATCTCAAAATGCAACGACATATCTACTAATAAGACACTTTTGTGCTAAGTTGGCTCATGACCCAATGTTCACAAGAGTTCAACTGATTGAATTACTCTAGATTTATATAAAGTAATTTCATTCTCTGGCAAATATATATGCACCATTCATAAAATAATTTAATTATTTAAACATTAAAATATGAAATTCCGAATTGTATTTGCACACGTGCAACCTAACTACATAAGTATAGGCAAGTATGTATTGACTTCATCATTCAAAGGAACCTCCACTATCTAGAACCTTTCTCCAATGAAATGCTCCCTCCAATCTGTGTCTTAATGATTCATGGCACACTTGCGTAGTTAGTTGTCGACACCATCATTCTTATCTATGCTTCAAATGATACTTAACATAATCAAATTGTCTACCTAATTGTTTGCATTTAAACAATTAATACAATAGTTTAAAAATCAAATTAGACAAATTAAACAAGATGTGACAATAGAGATAGATACCTTTTTGAGAGTTACGAAACAACTTCAAAAGAAAAACATGTGATCATAGTAAACAATTTGAAAGATAATGTGACTAAAATAAGCGGCTGCAAAAAACAATTTATTCTTTTTATTTAAAAAAAATTCAAACATTCAAGTGCCCCCCAATTGATCATCTCTAATTGCATTCATCAAAACTCATAACAATGTATCAAAAGTATTTAGAGACAAAGGATGGATTGGCCCACAATTGTCGTTGCACCAAAAGATCGACCTGTTAATGCCCAATACAACTGCTAGAGTTAACGGATCCACAGGAGGCAATTAGTCCATATTACAAATCCCAAAGGGAGCACTGACCATCTGCCAACAAACTCCCCCTTAGTGTTACTCAAGGGGATTCAAACCTAGCACCTTTGGCTCTGATACCAATTGTTGGCCCACAGTTGTCGTTGCATCAAAAGATCGACCTGTTAATGTCCGATACAACTGCCAAAGTTTATGGATCCATGAAAAGCAATTAGTCCATGTCACGAATCCCGATGGGAGCACTGACCATTTGCCAACAAGAACAATTCAACAGCAAGAATGAGAAAAGGTGCATACATGAAGTGTAAAGAAATGACAGATATTTGTTCAATAATTAAAGAATGCACACATTATTATCACAAAAGAACTTTTTTTGAACTTCTTTTGTAAAGGAAGAAAACAAGAGCCCATCCACTGAAACTAAGCAAAAAAATAACTTTGCAAGAGAATCACCATGAAGCTTGCAAGATTAGGGATTGGACTAACCAAGGCAATATGTAATATCTATAAAAAAAAAGCTTTTGTCAATTCTTCTATTGAAGAATAAATGCGTGAATCCACATAGGTTTCCAAGTCCAGTTCTCTAGAGAATTTGGAATAATGAGTATGGGCTTATACAGAATTAATAGTTTGACGTTTTTTTGGTAAATATTGTTAAACTGAAGATATAATTACGATTTTGGGAACAATAAAATCCAGACAAGGAAATAATTTATGCCATCAATATTTTGAAAGAATTGTTGCATGTAATGTCAGTGGACATTGTGAGATTCACAACATATTTTGAAAACTTCAATTACCAGACAAAGGTACAAACTACCGTCCCATTGCCAGGTTGTAAAGGAGACATATCGTAGCCAGAAGAAAGTATATGATTTGCGGAAGATTAATTTTAATT
The DNA here is from genome assembly GCA_007258455.2 of Sequoia sempervirens. Classification (NCBI taxonomy): domain Eukaryota; kingdom Viridiplantae; phylum Streptophyta; class Pinopsida; order Cupressales; family Cupressaceae; genus Sequoia; species Sequoia sempervirens. The sequence continues at coordinate 16,457 of VDFB02184467.1, read as the reverse complement.
CAAGTTAGTTGATATTGATCCAAAGCCGTGCATTTTCAAAACAATTTGGGCTGACCAAAGAGAATTCATTTTACAAAATAATCACAGCAGTGATCTATACGAAGTTAAATGGTGAAATGCAAGGATTAAAAAAAAGGCATTCAGAAAATTAGAATTATTGAATATTGAAAACTTGATTGTTGAATAGATTAAAATACAGCTCATGAAAAAATTTCATTAGCATAGAAACTGAAAAAACACAGTATGTGAATCAGATTTCAAGGGCTTTGAATTTTGAAGTATTAACTAGTATAAATGAAGCTATAGAATATATTGAATGTTTATCTCCCATCCCATATGTTCCCGGTTGTGATTAGAACAGAACAATAAAGTATAGCAGTAGCAGTAGCAATATTGAAGACAAGTCATTTTTACATGCAAGTTGATGATCCCAAACTAGAAATTTAAGCACCACCAAAGAGAAAGAAGTTCACAATAAAGGTTGAAGCAAGTTATGTTTGCAGCTTCAGGGGATTGTGGTATAATTTAAATATCCATAAAAAATTTAGAAGACTTAGAACACTGGCATCTAGGAACAACTGATATAGAAAATGGTGTATGCATTTGACAAGGAAATTCTAAAGCAAACTTGCCACTAAATGTGAATAAGAATAAACTATATTGATTTGTGCTGAAGACAAAATTAGGTCAAAGATCAAAATTACAAGTTATAATAACTTGTAATGAGTTCTAGATGGAACGCCAACAACCAAAACTAAATTACCTAGAATTAAATCTGTGAAGCAATAAAACCAAATAAGAAGAGAGTAGACCCAAACAAGTAAACCCTAGACAATTCAATGCATGTAAAAGCCATAAAATACTAATCAATCTTGTGAAAAGGTAGGCTCCTTGTTAAAAGAACCACCAATGGAGCCTAGAGAAAGAGCCTAATGGAGAACAAGGCTCTAGTCTACATCAATTTTGAGAGGAAAAGGGCCAATGTCCTCTTAGACCACAATAAAAAGGTCAATATAGAGTCTAATGATGTGCTCAAGAAAATATTTATCAATATTTTTCATATTGAATCCAACTAAACAAAATCATAGGACGTAGTTTTCTACACTTATGACATTTTTCATATTGAGTCAAATTCCTTGTTTTGTATGCCTATGAGGGTAGGGTGCCTCAGGAAATTGAGCAATTCCAATATTAGCTTAAGTATCACTGTCTACTATCAAATATGATATCTCTGTAACACGCTAGTTTTTCTTATCCAATGAAAAAAAGAGTTTAATGTAGAGAACATATAGATGCTCAGCACCCTTGCACTGACTGCAAATAAACAACACATCTGCAAAGCCTGTGTCGCCACAAATCTCACAAACCTGAGATTGTACAAATAAACATCTAACATAAGACATTGTGGTAACAAAAACTCAATCATTCCTCAACATATGAAGCTAAATTCCGTCAAAAGGGAAACCCAAAAGCATTCATAGGGGAGAAACTATGCTTTAGTGCCAAGAACGTGTATAATGTCCATACCTCTGAAACCCTGATCTCCACATTAAGATTAAACTGGAACTTTGTTCCCTGGATGATGGATATTGTGAGTTTTCTGAAATAGATCCAGGAGGGCAACGTTTGAGTATTATCCACAAACAAGATTGGGTACAAGTCCCAGAGACCTCAGCAACCCTACACCCTTGGTGCTACCTGTTCTGGCTTCTCACACAATAGCCTTGACAAGGCCAATTTCAGTCCTCAAAAGCGAAACCCAAAAACATTCATAGGGGAGAAACTATGCTTTAGTACCTCTGAAACCCTGATCTCCACATTAAGATAAAATTAGCTCTCATTTCCCTGGATAATATGTTGTGAGTTTTCTGAAATAGGTGGATTTGCTTGTGCCATAAGTAATTTACCATGATTGTTTTGACAAAATAATCAAACCCATAGTGAAATGGCACATATATTTCAGTTTCATCAGAAGTTGATCCTTACAATAAGTGTCTGGCAGAGATGATATGAAGCCCAGGAGCCCTACATTAAGAAACACTGCAAGTTCACGCACCGGGATGGAGTAAGTTTTTTGTTTTCTGAAACAGGTAGACCTGCTCCTGCCATGGGTAATCTCCCATAATTATCTAAAACAAAATCAAATGCATAGTGCAATAGCACGTATATTTTGGCTTATGGACAAATCAAGCCTCACAATATGGATGTAAGGTACAAATGTTATGGATCTAGAAGCAAGGTGTAGTTCCCTTGAAGCTATGAGAATGTCGACAAATACTACATCAACAATTAAGAATAATGTTTTAAATGATTACCGGTTCCATGATGCTCCAACTTATACAGATAACCAGTAACTGGTATATTACCACTGCAAATCACACTTACCAATAGACTTGTTACTGACATGTAAGCAGATTATTAACATTAACATGCAAGTCAGACTTCATTGTGAAATGTGAATTAAATAATCTCCTCTCTAGATTCAGAGAAAAATAACAGCTGCACTAGGTGAATCTTCTGATGTATTTATATCACTTTAAACTCCTAGTACAATGCTGAGCAGAACATACGGAGAGATATTTGGGATGAAATTTTGGTGAGACACTCAACCAAGGAAATAGAGATATCGAGATAACTCAGAACTTGAGTTGTCAGCTTCTAAATTTCTGAATGCAAATTGTAAATCACAACCAAAGTACCTGAGAGTGTAACAGAGTTATCTTACAAAATAGTGTTTACATTCTGAAAATAAACTAACAAACTAGAAAGTATTTAAAAAGATACAATAACAAAGTAGCAAATATTACTGGACTTCCACCATTAACCGGTAGCACATTACCAACCTATGGCCACATAATGATGAACAAAATTAAGCAGATATACTGGGGTGAAATACACACAGAAACTTGTTAGTTTCCCTCATTTACCTTGATATCACAAAAGGTCTTGGCTGCAATAAACCTCACATCTATAGGGAAAAATGATGATGGGTCTGTTGGAGGCACGACAAATTCCATTGAGCCACTAGAAAAGCAAAGCAAGGAAAATCTTCAAATTATGCTATGTAGTAGCCAAAAAACACTAAAAAGAAATACCAGATGCAGGAAGAAAAAGCATACAGGGTGATTTCTTAACACAATTGATGTCCTAAATTAAAAAAATAATGAAAATCAAATAGAGTTTTGTATGCTCACCTTCGATTAGTGGAATCTATAAGAAATATAGATCAAACTAATACAGATTTCCTCGAGTCATACCTGCATGTCAGAGACAAATCTTATATTTATATTTATATAATCCATGCATAGTCAGGTAAAGTTCCCTGCCATATTTATAAATATTGATCTCCATACATTAAAATTTAGAACTATTGCAAGTGTCAAGGAAAAACTGTAACTGCAATTTATAAATGTCAAGCATTTCACAAGAGAAGTTAAGAAATGACTTCCAGTCCCCATCAACTTGATCAACAGCCGGAGGATCCTGAAGTGCAGGAAAAGGTATCCAAATCAAAACATTTGTAGGTCAAAGGCCTCTGATGCTTCATATTCAATGTTATATGTTTCCCGACCAGAAACAGAGGGCCAACAATTGACTGTGAAACATATACCAAAGCAAGTTCAATAGCACGTAATATTGAAAAGTGGATGTATGTTTTCTGCCACTATCATCCACAGTTTAATTGGCACCTTGATTCAAGGAACTTAACAACTGACTGATCAGTACTTTTTGAAAGATATTTTAAATTAATTTGATACAATCTAGTTGTATATGTCACTGGCACATGTATAACAATGTCATATAAATCTGTAGATCCTTCATGTAACAAAGAGATCAAAAGGAAACATGGTGATGATAACTATATTCCACATGATAATGTGACAAATGAAAATCATACGAAAAGAATTAGTATTTTATTAATGTTAAAATTTCCACTTCACAGAAGTTACTGATAAAATTCTATGAACAAAAGGCACAATCTTACTGCTTAAAGGAACCAAAAACTCCTGAGCACTTTGCTTTCTCCATTTAACCAAGCCCACACCCAATGAATCACTCATTTGACCTGCGGGGAATGGCTTGCCAGAATCCTTGAGACCCAAGATGTTCTCCCTTAAAAAGAGATCCTTGTTGATGTTTGGATGTGTCTTAAATTGGAAACCTTCATTTGAACCTGTCTCAATCTGGCATTATAATAATTTCAACTTATAGCTACATATGTCACCAAACAGACCTTAATTTAAATAACGCAACTCTAGAATTCCACTAGAAGATCATACAAAAGTCCAAGGAAAAACATAATGGAGCTAGTTCAACAAAATTCATAAAACTATACTTTACCTGTATCTGGACAAATCCATCTTCCTTCTTCAGAATTTGAAGGGAAAAATTTCCCTGAACCTCTAAGTCATCTACCCCACCATCACGCTTGAGAACTACATTGAATTTTTCTTCTATAGTTATTGTGATGGGGTCTGTTGCTATTGGAGCAGATGCTTTAGATTGCCCAGTAGTGGGTTGCACATCCTCTACAATCACCTCTCCTTCTGCTTTCAAAGATTCCAAAAACTAATTTGCTTTCTGTGTCTTTCCAAGTTTCATACCCATATCTTTAGGAGGAGTAGTGGTAGGTGCAGGCACTCGACCTAAATCACATAAAATTGTTCACAAAATGTTTTGTTAAAAAGAGGTTAAGAAGGAAAACACCATTATTAGAAAGTTCACAATTGTCTCACATCCAATATTGACACGTAATTCTCATAATGTTTGCAATTAATGACCTTTAGGTTTACTCAAATATGAATCTAAATCCAAACCTGCACCAAAACTAGAGTTGCTCCCAAAGCCACCTCCACTAGAAATGCTCATGTCACCAAACCCAAAATCAAGTCTGGATGATGCACTTGATGATTGTAAGGACTTCAAGCCGCCTTTTTCAGACCTATTCTTTTCAATCTGCATTACAATAAACAACATGCTAAGAGAACCAAAGAAACCTTCATTTGACAATCCCTAAACATTGCCTAGTATGCAAAGAAAAAATAATATATGTATGGTACCTTGATCTTATCAATCTCACTTGCTTTTCACTTCATAACATCCTTAGTCTCGTTTATTTTGCTTTGCATGATTAGTTTGTGAAGTCACTCCTCATGAGATTCCATCTCACAATATTGCTTAACTTGTGCGATAGTGACATTCTCATTATGCCCAAGTGAGATAGCTTCATCAAAAGCAAAGATTATCTCAAATGCCATTTTGAAGATTCCTTCTTCATCTAATCCAGGAGAGTACTCAGGAACCTAAAGCAACCAAGCCATAATATATAAAAACCTTATATCGGAAACTAAGAGAAGTTGACGGAATAAAAGCATGATTATTGAAGAGGAAATTTTCATCCTATGAATTTTTTGGAACAACATATATATCCAAAATAGAACCAATACAGGCACATGCAGTCAGCAAAGTTCCCAACAAAATTGGCATCATCACTTCCCAAATTCAATGCATGATTGCAAAAGTAGCACTATTGTTTCTTTTGGGACACAAACATTTAACAGGAGCGAAAAAACAGTGTGGCCACCATGAATGTAAATTTTAAACTTTACACTTTGAGACTATCACAGTCAATATGTCAAATTCATTCAGATATTCTAAAAATGGAACTCTTATTAATTTATAATTGACCAAAACAATTAATGAACTTCCAGTTTGACATAGAAAATTGAACTCAATGTTGAGGTAGACCTTATTAGGACATACACCATGTTAGGTTCTAACCTTCTACATCTTGCCATCATATTATGAAAATCCATATAAGCTTGACTGTCACCAATGGACTGCTTGATGCAAGCAAAATAGCAGAATCAAAAAGAGCTGCATCAACTTGTCACATTCACATTTCCTTCCACGAGATTATCAGACAGTCATTGGGCTAAGGCACTGGTATATGCATATGCTTATCCTGTAGAGGTGAAATTTTCAATGTGACACCAGTGAACAAAAGCAAATCACCAAAGTGGGTAAATGTGTTTCCAAAGCATTAGGGACTCTGGAGACTCCACATGATGAAATTTTACAAGAAAACAAATGTCGTGGCCACAATGAATGTAAACTTTAAACTGGATTTGCAGACAAGGTCCATCAAACCACATACTAAGCTTCACATTCATTCCATTTGCCTATCATTTGTGTTTCACATGATGTCACAATCCTGGCATGTGTCCAGCAAAAATGAACTTGAAATTGAAATTATATTTATTCCCACAGACGACCAAAGTAGGTCAAATGAATGCTAGCAAATGCTAAGGAGTGACAGTCCACAAGAACAACCAGAAACAAGGGAGTAGCTTCACAAATAGAACAAACAAACTAGGGTAATGAATCAAATATGGATATAATGAATAAAATAAGGGTTTATCTCTCTGAAAAAAGTATCCATATAAACAATTAACATACCAAGTTGGAGAGCAACTGTAAGGTGACTAGATCATCGAGGATATTGCTCTGCTTGGTGGTGATGAGCAACAAATACAAGGACTCCATTGGCTGGTATACATAGCGAACATTTTATGTTTCAACATAAGTATGTCGTTTCCCACTTCCCACAAACTTAGGGAAGGCAGCTAGCAGCCCTTCAATCCTAATTCTGGTCATATCAACAAACTGCCTGGAAACCAAGGCTGCATATCCCAAAAAATTAAATAATGCCATACCCATAAAAATCAGTGATTCAACATAACCAAACATATAAAATCCAAAAGTTCATTGAAAAGGGATCTCAACATAAATAGAAAGATCACACAAAGCTTTCCCCGACTTGGTGATAATAGAAGCTACCAAGACCACCTGAAAACCGGATAACAGATTAAGATCATCAATGCTAATGCGGCAATAGCTTAAAAAATTATAAACCCAATCGGCAACAGCCTAGAAATCATAAACGAATATAGATATAACATATTTTGTTAATGAACAATAAGCAGATAAATGATTTAGGCCATAACCAATATATATACAAATCGTTTAGATCATCACGAAAATGCAGAAACATGAATTAGGTCAAAATCAGTATGCACATAAATCATCTAGATCATATCCCATGTACACATAAACGGTTACGCTCATGACCCATAAGCAGATAAATGATTTAGACCATTAGCAAATATTGGGTTATAAACCTATATAAAAAATCACAGGAATTTGGACCTGAATACAAAATTATTAACACCAACAATTGGCATCACATTGATAAACATATTATTTCTATTGCTTGAGCTTCGTAATCAAAGGAAGATTGACATATGCATGTAAGGCATATATGCAGGGATGATTTATAATAAATATAATAGAAAAATTGCAGAATGAAGTGTGAAAGAAAGGATTGGAGATAGATACCATTTTAGATCGCCTGCAAACTCTCTTATGTTGTCCAAATCGGGACCTGAAAAACACAATATGGAGTGGAAGCAGAATGAAGAATTATTAGACCAGTGATGTTCTTTTTGCAAGTGTGTACCTCTGGTACTGAGATATACTGAGTAGATGTGGGTCTAAGGAGGTCTCCAGGTAGGGACTTTGAAATGCGTTAGAAGTGGGGTTTATATTTGGAAATTCTTCAAGTATCCATAATAGTAATGGTGGCTTAACTATATACGATGTCTGCTACTTCATTTTACTCCCGTCGGGCATAGTTATTCATCGTGACAGGAACAAATGATAGCAATTAGGCAAAGAGTATCAAAAAGATGGAGATTTGGTGTTATCTGTAACGAGAAGAAGCCTGGATTCAAGCTGTTTGAGGAAAACAACGCACTTGCCCTTCCAGTGTCCAGTCAAAATGATCATAATAGTCCCAGGGGTGATGCTAGCCCTGCTAAACATGTTATATCGCAAATCAAACCCTAAAAATAATCCCTGAGAACCCCAAACCCTCTATCCTAAAATTTATAATTTAAAACTAAAACATAAAAATGAGAAAAACTAAAACACTACTGCTAACTATTACCTGAGCTTGGTGGGCTTGTGCTTCCTCTTGTTGATGAGAGGCTTGGGTACGTCCTCCGCTGGGTAAAATTTAGGGGACTTCTTCTTCTCATCGACTGCTTCGGGCTCTGCCGTGGGCTTGGCGTGTTGTGGGAATGAGCCGCCATTCTGCTTCTTGATCGCCCAGAGACCTCTCTTGTGGTACATTTTCGATCTGGGAAAACGGCCTACGCCCCTTATCAACTCTTTGTTCCTCGTCGATCGGGGCTTCACTGCTTTGGCTGCCATTTCTGCTCTGTTTTCCTCCTTCAAAATGCAGCCTGAAAATAAGGTTCAAAAGAGGCCAATACTTTCTTAATGGCTAAAGTCGTTCCTAGGCCTCCGTATAGAGCCTCGTCGGTAGTGTCCCCACTCTTCAATATTGCATTTACTTCCTCCCGCGTACACGAGCAAACACTCACCGTCGCGCACCGCGCGTGGACGTATCCGAGCGACAAATCCAATTCCGCGGCTGACGAAATTTCTGCGTTTTCAAAACTAAAATAACCTATTCGATGAAATTAATAAAGGTTGCTTATGAATAATTTATTAATATAGATGCATGTCATTGAAAATCCATTTATTTATTAAAGGAGCATGTTTTTAAATTTCAAAATTATTTTATTTATGATCATGTATATAAAATCTTGCAAAAAAGATATGAGAAAAAAAAAAATTGTCTTTAACATGATTTTTTTGCTTTTAGATTATCTTCCCAAAAATAATAGTATTAACTTAATCGCACCTTGGTGTGCAATGGGTACGCCGAAGAGGTGTGGGAGGTCAATTAGGAAATTTTTTGGTATATTTGTTTGCATACTTTCATGTAGTACATGAGGTCAATTGGTAGACCATTTAGCAAATAAGGTTGTTTGTTCAATAAAAGTCTCAATGGAGAAGTGATAGCTTCAAATAAACTATGATCCACTGGATCCAAACATGAATGAAACAAAATGTTTTGTATTTTTAATAGAACACAATGATTGTTTTACATAAACTATCCACAATGTTCACTCATTAAAAATGAAAAACTTTAAATTCATTTGTTATACATTTTAAGTAACACTTTGATTAAAAAACTCCAATAACAATTAGGGGTGATCCCACAATGAGAATTTGGTTTTACAATTTTTGGTCAAACTAGACACTAAAATTATTATTTTTAACTAAATCTTCACATTCAGGGCAGCTATAAGCTAAATCGTAAAAAATTTGAAGATAATGCAAACTAGGAATCTCATCACACATTTTTTTCTGTAATAAATTCTAAAAAATATTTTTCAAAATCTTTGGAACCATTTACACTTTTTTCCATTTCCCATGCGGTTTTCAAAAATAGCATTTTAAAAGTGGTATGGAACCGTGCTCTTATAACATTTTTCCATGAAGAGGTTAAAATTCCTAATTCACTTTTCAGTTAGATTAAAATTAACTCAGATATTGTAATTAGCTTCCCACTTGGTTGAATGGATTTTTATCGAGATATTTTTTCTTTAATCAAGTTTAATTCAAACCAATTACAGTCCAGGACATAAGCGCAGCATTATAGCATGTAACTTTTTGTATATATCAAAGATTCAAAATTTTTTTTTTTTTTGGTTGGATAAAGGGACTTTAATATCACAAGTGCACTCATATTTTTCAAAATTTTTTTTTGATAATCTACTATTTTTTCCACGTAATACTTGAGAACATAGACTTTTCATTTAGATAAAGAAAAACCTATATGTTTTAATAAAACTAAAAAATAAATACATAAACTAAAACTAAAACATATTAAGATTATATTCATTGGATAGCTTGTTTCGAGGACTACCTGATTCCAATTGGGTTTGTGAAGATTCCTCCATTTTTATCATCAACCCGAGCTCCGAAGTGCCAAAATTCAGGGTTTTTTATGTCTCGGAGGAGGGATGAGGAATAAAGGGGGTTAAGATGAGAGGCCCCTAGGGAGTTTTGTTGAACCCGGGGTTCATTCGAACCTTTATGAGGGTTTTTTTATAATTTTTGGCGAGAAAGCATTAAAAGGGTTTGCCCAAACCCAGGTTCTAGCGAACCCCTAATGGGTTCGGTCAAACCAGTATGTTCATACGAACCCCTAAAATCAATATTTTTTCATGCATTCATTTTGTGGTTTTCCTTCCCTCACTTCAATTGTAAACCACTGTGGCCAGCTTCACCCTTAAATTAATGTCATTGGAGATTTACCACTTTTAGATAATAATTTACTATATATTTTTAATCTTTATTTTATAATACATATAATTATAAATCACAATGTTTATATGTGTAATGGTTGAATTTGCATATGGAGACTTATACCTTGATATTTGTCAGGTTGTGGAGGATGTGTAACAAGTAAGGAACATTGTGGTTCAACATTTTTTCTTTTCTAATTATGCTCGGGGGCCTTCTCTAACAAGATGGGGAATGATGCGCTATGTGTGTAACAAGTAGGAGCCATTGTGGTTCAACATTTTATTTTCTAATTGCTCGAAAGAGGGCCTTCTCGCGAGGAGATGAATGATCACCCTTACATGGCAAGTAAAGGGCCATTTGTGGTTCAACATTTTCTTTTCTAATTATCAAAAAAGAGGGCCTTCTCTAACGAGATGGGGAATGATCTACTATATGACATGTCTCTTTCTGAATGTGAAATAAGAAGCAACACTACAAATGAAGATGATAAAAGAGCTTATTTTTAGTTTAAACCACTTACATTGGGTTCTTTATTCTCATTAGGTGATGCAGCTTCTAGGTCCAAAGTTTTATCTGCAGGTAAAATAGACTCAAATCACACCACTAAGATGAATGGCATACACACATGTTGCAATGGGTTCTTTATGATCTCCTTAAGCTCTTTATCTTGATGATAGATCATATAGTGTGATCTGAAATGTTAATGCAAAAATATGTACACAATCAAGTCTAAAATAACAAATGATAATTAATTTCTTCCAATTTTTGGTTCTCAATATATTAGTTTCTTATTTTCTTGAAGTTAGCCTAGACAAGAGAATATTGGGTTGGGATGTATTATGATAAATAAGAGTTCTAGGTTATTTGGCTATTGTAGAATTGTTGGCTTCCAGATATTTCAAGGGAATTTCTTTGATCTTCTTTGAACATCTTCAAGGAAATTGACTTGACAATTATCAATAACAAAATTTGTAGCACTAGTTGATTCCAATGACTCTGATTTTTTTTAAATTTCTTTATATTGAAACTCCTTTGACTTGAACTTCTTTGGCTTTGCTTAATTTAAATACACTGAACTTGTTAAAGTTATAGAAACTTTGTTGACTGTGATTGGTTTAACTCTGCTTAAACATCAACTCATTTTTTCGGTATTTAAAATGGCAAGATCTGACTTAAATTTGGGAGCTTCTATTCTCAGGAGTTAGAGCATGGTCATAGATGCAAGAATAGTAAATAATCTCAATATTTTGAAAAATTGGAAACCGGTAGTTATTTGAAACCATGAAATGGTTTCAGGGACAGACAAGGTCAAATAAGTTATGTTATTAATTGTTAATTTGTTCTTTGAATAGCCAAATCAACATCTTTATTTAGATCTACAGTGATGGCTAATCCACGAGATCAATTTTGAGAGGTGCAACGATTAATCCATCAATTTTGAGAGGTGCGACCATATATATTTTAATACCACATATAGATTCACTACATTACTATAGATGTCAATGAACTTATTATCCTTAGCATGCAGTTGAAAGGATTAGCATCTTCACCTAGCTCCAGAATGACAGGTAATCCTAAGAGATCAACTCCCACAACTGCAGCAGCTAGTCCAACAGATATAAAAACTCTCTTCCGAATAGAAATAGTTCTTTTCAATTTCTAGTGCTCTAAAATATATATCATTTTTAGAATGGTGGTTTTCTCTGCTAAACTTAAGCTGCTTCTCAAATATACAACATTAAGAACAGATTACTTATCTATTCAAAGAAAGTTACTGGTATATACATTATCTTTATGTGTAGAGAAACTCCTAATTCACCTGAATACATAATTATATACACTCCACTCTTATGGTTTAGATCCATAAGATGATTAAAGCATTGAGTTGTTTAAACATTCTTTGTCCTTTAAAATAGTGCAAATCTTAAATGTGGCCCCATCAAAGGAATAAAGAAAAGCTTTTGTGTGCTTCTCTTCACCGTGAATTAATATTAATTTGGGTTGAACATGGCAGGTATTCCAAAGGATCATTTCATGGTCAACTATCTGGCCTCCATGGCACCTCTCTACTCTGCAAATCTTTGATGACTGAATGGAAACAAGGCGGGCAAGGAATTTCGCTTTCAGTTTTGGGTTTGGAACATGAACAAACTAAGGAAGCTCAAGTGGGTATCGAATATCAAGATGAAGCATGTACAGCAACACCAATACTTAACATGTTCCTAGGAGAAGTGGGTGTGTGTCTAATAGGGCCTCTCAGAGAAAACTACAAACACTCAGAGCTTGTGGAGGGCAAAATTCGAGTGCCTAGATTGTCTTGACAAGCAGTCTTCCAACTCTGTGATCTATGTCTCATTTGGAAGCATCGCAATTCTGAATGAAAGGCAAGTGGAGGAGCTCACACTTGGTCTAGAGGCTACAAAGCAACCATTTTTATGGGTAATGAGGTATGATCTTATGGACAGAAAGCAAGCAGTCTTTCCTCCAGGTTTCTTGAAATGAGTTAATATCAGTAAGCAGGGCTGCATAGTATCATGGGCTCCATAAACATCTGTTCTATCTCATCCTTCTATAGCTTGCTTTATCACACACTGTGGATGGAATTCCACCGTGGAAAGCATTGCAACAGGTGTGCCCATGCTCTGTTGGCCTTATTATTGAGATCAGTTTCTCAACTGTGCTTATATAGCCCATGTCCGAAAAATTGGATTGGTCCTAAATCCAAACCAGAGAGGACTTACAGAGGTAGAGGAAATTAAGAATTCAGTGTGGAGAATAATAGTCACGTGTTTTTTCAACAACATTTTTTCTAAAAATAATATTATTGTTCATGACATGCACTAAAATGCCCGTAGAAAGTGGTAACCACTCATTCATCTAAAAATCTCCGTAAGATTTTCTATTGGGGTGGACAAAACGTATGCGTTTTGCTATTCCACCAGTGTGTGGGAAGCGGATAGATGGACATAGGCTGAGTAGATTAGGGTGGGGTCCCATGGGGGTGGGCTTCCTCAAAAGTTTTTTAAAGCTAGTGGGTGCTACAGAGTTTTTTTAGGAGTTTTTTAAAGCTAGCGGTCCCATGAACAAAATAGTACAATTCAGCTTAAAATGTTAAGCTCCATATTTTTAGGAAGTTGGTGATCCCATGAAGTGTGTTTTAGCTTAAACATTAAGCTCCATAATTTAAGTAAGCTGGAGGTCTCATGAATTTTACTTTTAATACTTTTAAATGTAATTAATTTCACAATTAAAAAATGAAATATATTTAATCAATTGAAAACTACATGATGGTTTTTGTTTATATTTGTGCATATCTATTTTAGTTAATTTTTTATCATCTTCTATTGCAAATTTTGCTATCTCAACAAGTTGATGTACTGAAGATTATGCTCATGATAATTATTTTAATTAATTAATATACTATTGTGCACGTTGATAATCTTTTATTGCAATTTTCGCTAGCTCAACAAGTCAACAACTTCTTCCTTGCTATGCAATGCTCCTTTTGTTCTCTAAATGCATGTAAGGTAATAGGAGAGTGGTTGTAGAAATTTTTTGAACTGTGTGTCAGCTTAACACAGCTATAATTGTGATTCTCAATATTAAATTTTGAATATGTGTTAAATTGTTTTACAATTTTTTTACAGTGGATCTCAAAATACTCTCCAAAGAACTTGAATATTGGAGAAAACACATAGTTAATATCTCAAGTGATAAGGAAAAGGTATAATACCATAGTTTTTTATATTTATCATATCTTTTTAATGGACTTCTGTAATAACTAAATATTTTGTATTTTTCTTCCCTTAATTAAAATAGAGTAAAATATTTCAAAGTTTGATTGATTTCTGAATTTATTGGATTTTTTAATTATAGTCAGTTCAAGAAAAATATTTTTTATAACTTACAACAAAATTATTTGCTCAATTTTTCAATGAGAAAAAGAAGAATGACCAAATTAAAACACTCATAGACACATACAAAGTCTAGTACAACATTAAATCCATGAATTGTGTTTTATTCAGTACCATGTTCATTATTACACTAGCACAATATTTGGAGATGTATGAATTTCAATAAATAATAGTCACTGAAACAAAGACTTAAGCCTTCAATAGTTACAGATGCTTGGTGGTCGAAACCTCCCCTGTTCATGACAGGACTGCAAATCTCTCAGTCAAATATAAATTTAAGTTTGTGATTGATGTTACCCATGTAACTTCACAGCATAAAATTTTCTTTAAAGACAGTCTATACTAAGAATTACAGCTATCACATGTGCACTGGCATGAACAAATGTATATATGCAAATAGCTAGTCTATTGGCACTGTATTTGAAAACTAATATTGAATTTTTTTTTTTAATGGGTAAAATATGAAAAGAGGTGGTATCTAAACCAAGGGCAGGATTGTAATTTTCCAAAAAATTAGGAAATAAATTAAAAATAATTATATTGAGGAGTTTTTTTTTCTACCATGTAAAATTCAATAGTATTTGTTGAAACTTCATATATAATAATTCATTTATGACTTATCTTGGTTATGGCTTTACTTTTTTTCTATATCATGTTCAGTTAACATTTTATATACGTCCAAAGTGGCCTTAAACCATTTTGTAGTTCCCATGCATCAAAAGCAAGTTTGAAACAAATGTTGTAAAAGATTACTTGATTAAAAAAAAAAATCTAACACCTGATCCAATGAATTGATTCCACAGAATCCTTCAGAATTTTTTTTTTGGACTAACTTTTGGCTTCATAATCTCTACTCTATAAACTTGAAAAACATAGAAAAAAGATAATCATGCCTATTTTAAATGAGGATGTCTACTAGCTCTGTCTCAATTGCTATTTAGTATAAGTTGCAACACTATACAACCAATTTTTTGGATCCAAGATATAGATCTGATAAAACTAGCTTTCAGCCACACTAGAGCAAACCATAGAGCTCCACCACATCATGACAATTCAACTCTGAAATAGATACATCCTAAGCTCTCCACACTATTTATTTGATGTACACTATTTACTCGATTATATTCTTGCATAACCCGTTATGTACAAAAAAATATTCAATTATAGATGCATCAAAATTGTACTGTTGTCTATATTTTTTTTATTGGTTATCAACATTTCAAACCTTCAGGATCCTTGAATTGACTGAGTGGTGAAATGTTGTTAGGGTGGGAATCATGAGGTAGTTGACTGATTTTCTCAGTACATGATCTAGCTACTAGCTTTTGCCATGAAGTTTTGAGAGTTGAGCTCTTCTTACTATCAGAAATTAGACATACTTAACTATTTATTTTTCAGATTGGACTCTGTCAAATAACTATGTCAATTGTTTGTTTGTTAATAGAGCTGACTCCTGATGACTTTGGTAGTGATAATTAGATTAATCTATTGAAGATAAGTTGATGTGATATTCCTATAGATATTCCTACATGAGTTGCCCTTTTCCTCAGAGTTGCATCTAGAAACGGTTATAGTATCAGATACAGATACAACAAATTTTCAAGTTCCCCTAATAGAGTTATAGCTAGATATCACAATATATAAATATGCATATATTTAATTATTAGTATATCTAAAGGTATGAACACAACTTTTAAAATATTCATTTATATATATTAGTTTACAATAATTATATTGTTGTATTATGTTACTGTATTTAGTGACATATATATAATTTTGAATGTTTGTTTTTATACCCTAAACTTGACACAGCCCAGATCCAATGAATTGATTCCACAAAATCCTTCAGAATTTTTATTTTTTGGAATAACTTTTGGCTTCATAATCTCTACTCTATAAACTTGAAAAACACAGAAAATAGATAATCACTCCTATTTTAAAAGAGGATGTCTACTAGCTCTGTCTCAATTGCAATACAGTATAAGTTGCAACACTTGAAATTATACATACATCAATTTTTACTGGATCCAAGTTATAGATCTGACGATAAAACTGGCTTTTCGAGCCACACTAAGGCAAACCCCATGGATCAATCTAACACGATCTAATGAATTGATTCCACAAAATCCTTCAGAATTTTTATTTTTTGGAATAACTTTTGGCTTCATAATCTCTACTCTATAAACTTGAAAACCACAGAAAAGAGATAATCACTCCTATTTTAAAAGAGGATGTCTACTAGCTCTGTCTCAATTGCAATATAGTATAAGTTGCAACACTTGAAATTTCTCAAGCTCAATGTTCTTGTGCAAATTATCT
>VDFB02184466.1:0-10328 GCA_007258455.2 Sequoia sempervirens | reverse complement strand
AACTAATCATGCAAATACTAAATGGAGTAAATGGTGGAGATTCCTGTGACATAGCTTCAATTTCACATCAGTTTTTAGGATCTTTTGTTCATGCACAACATGGGGAGGAGGAGTTTGCAACATTCATAGTTCAGTTTACTTCAATGACAGGCCCTCTTTTCGAGGATTTTCTTTGCTCATGAGAGGATACTTTTGAGATATTTTTCACTCTCAGTTGGCTTTCAGTTCCACCTCTTGGCGCATTGGAGTTTCCATCTATTGTATATATTGAGAAAAAACTTAGTCTTTGTCTCAGTTCTTATTTTTTGCCTTTGCATTCTGCAAAGAAAATATCTTGTAACTTAGCTTTTATTTGATTAATATACAGTAGTACCTTATTTTCAGCATATTGTTTGAGTTTTTTGTAGAATTTTCCTTTAGAATATTCAAAAGAAATATAGTTTACCTTCAAAGCTTTTGGTGTTTTATATCTTTTAAGTGATTTGATGCAAGTTTAATGTGTTTCAAGCCAGAAAAATTTAAATTTATGTCTCATTTATTGATGCATACACACAATTGCAGTTTGTCATGGGTCACTAATTGTGCTTTTAAAGTTTATATTTTCTCTTAATTTGTGAAAACCTAGTTTTCCTTAGTAAGGTAAAATTAAGCAAAGCCTTTTAGTGAAACATTTATTTGATTAATGTGCTTGAGTTGAGTTGTGTTAACAATTTTGCTAAGAATATTAGTTGTGAATTAGTCTGCATTTAGTTTTCTTCGGTGTATCACCTCCTAGAAGTAGTATACCATTAGAGTTTCATTCAGTAATCTTTATCCCTTTTCCCACACAAATCGTTAGATTCTAGGAGATAAAAGGGGAACCAACCCATAACCTGGAGGTCTGACCTCATTATAGGGTACCCACAACTTGAGGATATTCCAATGTTACACAGGATTGCTGAGCTTTTCATCTTTGCGTTTAGGTGCAATCCCTCGTGATAACTATTTTTGGCATGCTTGGTGGAACTATGTAGATCACTTAAGAGAAAGAATTCAAAGCTTTAAAGCTACTATTTTAAAAATTACAATAGTATTTTACCTATCAAAGGTTTTAATTTTTACTTGGCGACTCTGTTTTACCTAGTTTTAATTGAAAATTCAGTAGCGCATGAGCAGAGTTCAAACAAGAGGTAGTGTTGATCCATTTGAATACCTGCAACTATCATCACCAAAGAGGAAAGGCGGAACAAAAAGAAGAAGGTTAGGAAGATCAAGGTCACATTCAACACCGAGATCCCACTCTACACCTCCTAGTCTTGGATTCGCAAGTTTTGTACCAATTTTTCTAGTAGTACATCTTGTAGTACAAGTACCAAATCTGAGAATTCAAGTAGCTCTGATGGCCAGAGCACATGTGTTTGTACCATTTAATGGGGGTAGCCCATTAAATTTGGCTCAACATGATGATATACCAGTGGTTGCACTTAAAAGCCTACCTATTTTCATTGGTGAAGATCAAACTATGCCAATTGAACACATAAGAGATGTAGCTTCACTTTGTGGAGTTCATCATGTCACAAAAGAGAATGTGGCATTGAGGCTTTTAGTAGATTCATTTAAAGGAAAGGAACTCCAGTGATTAAGAGGCTTACCGATGAATTATGTTGCATCATGGGATGACTTGAGAGAAAAGTTGAGCAAACAATTTTCTAACAAATCTAATCATCTATCTCTAGTTGAGCAAATGTCAACTATTAAGAGAGCCCCACAAGAACAAATGACAAATTTCAACTTCTGGTTTCAAAGAACTTGGGACAAAATCCAACCATGATAAGGCCTTCACCAGATCATGCTTTCTTGTATTATCTTAGAGAAGTAAATAGTGATGTTTCTATTATGATCCAATCTATGGATGGAGTAACCTTGCCAACAACCTATGATATAGCCATTAGAGTTGAAAATAACTTAATACAGGTTGGTAAAATGCACCCAGGCCTCCTATGCCTATTTTCCCTGATATTCAGTCATTGAGGCCCATTCAAATACCTCTTATAACCCCGTTACCTGTTGTTCCAACCTTAGGCTTTCAAACAACCGTACAAAATAGTGTTGTTCTAGCAAATTCAGACTTGCAAGAGCTTAGGGGTACCCAAAAGCAAATGGCTAAATTGTTGCAAACTATTAGCAATGACTTAGTGAGCCTCAAAAATCAACAAGGCCAAAATTATAGACCTTACCAAGCACCCTTTCAAGCAAATAGACCGCCTTCTCAAGCTGACTACCAAGGACAAAGAAGAAATTTTAATACTAGGCCTAATTAGCCATATAATTAGAATGTTGCCAACTCTTTTAAAGAGCTCGTACCTATGCATAACAACTTGGCACAAGATTTTGTATGGTGTTATCCATGTAATCAACCTCATAATTAAGCTACTTATATGAATGAGGTGACTAATCAGGCTCTTATGGTGTAGAGCAGTTTTGATGCTTTTGAGAAAACAACAAAGGCGAATAATTATCAGCAAGATGATCAAACACAACATAATGATCTTGATGTTGCCATGATGAACAGGCAAGGTAGTGAATTTTGTGGAGTTAATCATGCACAAGGGCAGAATCAGTCATCTACCTCCATTGCAGTCAATACAAGGTCAAAAAAGAGAGTTGTTGACCCGAGACAACAAGTAGAAAAAGATAAACAAGTTGTTCAGTAGAAAAAGATAAACAAGTTGTTCTGCAGAAAAATCATACTTCTACAGCCCAACAGGGGCAGGTTCAGCCTTTTGCAGCCCAAAACGTTCAAATTTTACCAAGATAACAAGTTGTGCCAGCAAAAGAACAGCCAAAAGTTCAATCTCAACCCTCACAGTCACAAACAAAAGCTGTTGTTCCAAAATTGTAGAAAAAGGTGAGTTTTCTAGCATTTAATATAGTTGATCACATGAGGAAAGCTATAGTTAGCATGTCCATGCTTGATGCGTTGCACATACCTGGACTAAAAGACTTACTACAGGAGGCATTGGCTAAAATTTTAATTTATGATGAACATGCTAAGGAGTAGCCTAGAGTTTTTGCAAATAGTTCTAAAGGCAAGAAAGAACAACTAGCACAAGAGGTAAAACCACCTCCGTTTTATGTTAGTTTAATTATTGGTGATAGTATAGTGCATAATTATATGATAGATTTAGTAGCAAGCAACTCAATTATGCCCAAACAACTGGTAGATAAGTTAGGACTAGAATATGAGCCATTGTCAAAAGGGGTAGTCCAATTAGATGGTACAACCATTAAGTTTGTTGGAGTTATCAAAAGTCTACCTCTTACCTTGCATGCTTATCCCAAATTTTCAATTCCACAAGATATATATGTCATTGATCTACCACCATTCTTTGCCATTTTCCTTTCTAGAGTTTTACAACAAAGTTAGGTGGTTATTTGTCATCAGATGGTCACATATTTGTTTTAGGACCAGATATGGTAATAGAGTGACTATCAAATCAGAACCATAGGCTAAAGACCATATTGAGCCTTATGTTGCAAATCCTATAAATGCAAACCTAGCCATCCATGAGTATGAGGATCAATCCATGACCCTTGACCCCAATGTACCCATTGAAGGTAGACCTGACGTAAATTTAGATGAGTGGGTAGCTAAGAATCACGAGGTCGATACATTCAGTCACATGGACGAATTATGTTTGGGAATTTATATGATTCAAGAGCCTAATGTGATTGTTCCAAATTTGGTTAAAGAGGAAAAATAGCTAGAACAACAGATTAATCAGCTTTGGAAGTTGTACTATGATGGTTGAAGGAGTAAAGTAGGTGTTGGTGGAGGAGCTATGCTCATTTCACCTGATGGAGAGAGGTAATTTTCAACACTTTTCTTTTCTTTCAGCTATTCAAACAATATAGCTGAGTACGAGGCATTAATTCATGGCTTAGATTGGGCAAGGAAAAAGGGTATCAAATGTCTACAAGTATTCGGTGACTCTGAGCTGATAACAAATCAAGTAAGAAACTTGAATGTAACAAAAAGTGATTTGTTGAAGCTGTATAAGCACATAACTTGTGATTTAATAGAAGAATTTGATGCTTTTAATTTGTTGTCTATTCCGAGCGGTCTGAATAAAGAGGCAGATAAACTTGCTGCCATAGGTTCACAATTTGACATACCAACTAATATTCACAATGTTGAGGTACAACAATATGTAAAGGTGGTTGTAAGACCGTCTATACCTGATAATAACATTAGTTGGCAGGTTTTTGACAGTGATGAGAAAATTATCAATTTTTTGATGGAAGAAGCAAAGTTTTTTGCTGGAAACCAGCAAAAACTTGAGCAACAATACGATAATCAGATCTTACAGTTGAAGTCTAATAAGTTGCTTAAGGGATTGGTGACCCTTGAATCAATTTTCAACATTGATGATCATGTTAGAAAAGACAAATCCAACATCACAGTGAAGGAGGAACACTATGAGCCAATTGAAATATTCAAAGACAAGCTTCTCAAGCTTGGAAAAGTCTGTACCAAAGAGGAACAACAAGCCTTTGTCTTGCTTTGCCAAGAATTCAATGATATATTTTCTTGGAAGTATGGAGATCTAAAGGGTTTTAACCCTGAGTTAGCTCTACACAATTGAGCTAGAACCCAACGCGAAACCAGTGAGACATAAGCAAAGGCCACTGAATCCCAGGCTGGAACACCTTATGAAAACATAATTGAACAAGTTGATTGAAGGTAGTATTATCTTTCCAATAAAGCACACCTCTAGGGTTTCTAACTTGGTGCCTGTTAGGAAGAAAATGGAGAGATAAGGTTGTGTGTTGACTTCCATGATCTAAACAGAGCTTCACTCAAAGATCACTATCTGCTGCCTTCAATGGAGCAAATATTGCAGGTTGTTTCAGGTTCGGAAAGGTTCTCATTACTAGATGGTTATTCAGGGTATAACCAAATTCTGGTTAAAGAGGAAGACTAGTTCAAAACAACCTTTACCACCAAGTGGGGTACTATGGCTTACAAAAAGATGCCCTTCAGATTGTCTAATGTAGGGACAACGTTTCAAAGGGCAATGTATATGGCCTTTCAAGGCCTTATTAATAGGTTTGTTCTTGTGTAATTAGATGATATTGCCGTATTTTCAAAGAAAGCTGATGAACAATTTGCTCATTTAAGGCAGATCTTTGAAAGATGCAGAGAGTACAGGGTGTCACTAAACCCCAAAAAGAGCATTTTTATAGTCCATGAGGGGAAGCTTCTGGGTCATATTGTTTCAAAGCATAGTATCACCATTGACCCAAAAAGAATCACAACTATTTTAGCTTTACCATTGCTTGCACATAAGAAAGGTTTGTAGAGTTTTCTAGGCAAGATTAATTTCGTTAGGAGGTTGATTCCTAACATTGCAACCTTATTGCAGCCACTTACAACCATGCTAAAGAAGAACATTCCATTCAGCTGGACTAAGGAAGGTAAGAACAATTTTGAACAAATTAAAAAGAGACAATTGCAACAACCTCAACTCTTATTAACCCTAATTTTGATAAGGATTTCATATTATATGCTTTTGGGAGTGTTGATACAATTTCAACCATGCTCTGTCAGCAAAATGAAGAAGGATTAGAGTAGCCTGTGGCTTTCTTTAGTCAAGTTTTGCATGATTATGAAGCTAGGTATTCATTTGTAGAGAAGCATGTATTAGCTATAGTAAGAAGCCTTAAGAAATTTAGGCATATGCTTTCTAATAATAAAATACAGTTGTTGGTTGCTCACTCAATAGTCAAAGATTTTTTGCTCAGCAAGGAAATTAATGATAAAAGAGCAGGTTGGATCACAAAAGTGATGGAGTATGACATTGAAATTAAAGTCACAAAGCTTGTTAGAGGTAAAGGCCAATGCGAACAACTTGTTGTTAATGAAGGAAACAACATAACAGTTGATCAGCAAGCTGAAATAGTGCTTAATAACGAAGAACAAGTTGTTGTCCCAGTTACAACTGCAAATTGGATTCAGCAAATGGTCCATTACCTGCATACAAGTGACTGTCCTAAAGGTTTGGACAAGTCCAAACAAAGGTATTACAGGCTTCAAGCCATCCCATATGCTGTAGTAGATGGAATTTTGTATAAAAAGGATTTTCATAATGTTTTGCTCATATGTGTTGAACCAAAAAAGATTGAAAAAGTAGAACTAAAATAATTTCATGATGGGCCCTTTGGAGGCCACTTTGCACCAAGAACCACAACCCTGAAGATAATGAGAGCCAGGTATATTGGCCCAAGCTATTTAAAGATGCCCATGCTTGGGTCAGAAAATGTAACAAATGTGCACTGTTTGCAGGAAAATAGAAGCTTGCAACTTTACCTTTACATCCAATTCAAGTGGAGCAGCCTTTCGGAAAGTGGGGACTTGACTTCATTGATCCCATAAACCCACCTTCAAGTGTTGGGAATAAATGGATATTAACAGCTACAGATTACTTCACGAAGTTGACTAAAGCAGTTGTACTGAAAGATGCAAATGAGACACCTGTCTTGAATTTTTATCAATACTTGGTTTCCAGGTTGGTACACTAGATTTAATAATTTCTGATAATGCTTTAGCATTCATATGTTTAAAATTTTCAGATTGGTCAATAAAGCATAATATTTATCTGAATACTTCTTCAAACTATTACCCTCAGGGTAATGGATAGGCAAAGTTCACTAACAAGAACTTGATAAAGATCATAAAGAAGCCAATCCAGGATAATTAGAGAACCCGGCATGAGAAGCTAAAGCTAGCCCTTTGGGATGATAGGGTTGCACCTAAGAGAGCAACAAGTAATTCACCTTATGTTCTAACATATGGTAAAGAGGCTAAAATCCCTATTTTAGTTGAGCTGCCTACCTTAAGCTTGATCAAAGAACTGGACTTGCTTGATGAAGAACCTATGGAAATTAGGCTTGCACAGCTAATGGAGCTGGAAGAAACAAGAAAAGAGGCATTAAGGAATTTGGAAGTTCATCAAGCTCAGATGAAAAGAACATTTGACAGAAAAGCTATCTTGAGGACTTTCAGAGAGAGAGAGATCTGGTATTTAATTGGGATGAACTCAAGAGAAGACTAGGTAAGCACACAAAGTTTGATGCCATGTGGGATGACCCATATATTACCACAAAATGCAAACAACATAATGCATTCTAGCTCTCAAAGCTGGATGGAGAGGTGTTGCCAATCCTTGTCAATGGGATTCACCTCAAACAGTGTTATTGAGTATCAAAGGTTTGCTAATGTATGTAGTACAATAGCTGTTTTCTTTCAATAAGTGCTCATTGCATAGTAGTTTTATTTCACTGTAGTTTTTGTTTTCAATAAGTGCAGATGTTGCACAATTTTCTGACTCTGTCTTAAATAGAGTTATGCTAGTTTCTTTCAGTTTTGTTTGCTACTGAGTTACAAAGGTTTTTTAGTAAAAGGACAAAAGAATGGACTCCATGCCCAATGGATAAGCAAGGTGACTAATAGATTATTTGTTTAGCAGGAAAACACCCCTAGGTCACCAAAAATGTTACTAATTTTTAGCCTTCAACTCAAATTAGTAATGTTTTATTAGATAATTGTTTGATGGGGTAGGAAAACTTTGATGTATAAACAATCTAGTCAACATCAACTTTCTAAATGATTTTTTTTAAAAGAATTGATTTATCAGAATTATGCAATAGTGTGAGTGAAACTGTTGAACAATCTGAACAAATCAACAAAACAAACTTCATTAAGAAAGCAGACATTCAAAGGAGGTTTTTGTGAAGCTAAACTATTTTTTGCAGTTTATGTTTCAAATATGTTATTGTTGTTTATCAAAAAAAGGAAAGAAGTTTTGAAACAAGGTATGTAAAAACTGTCATTTCATCATGATTACAAAACATATGCTTCAAACAATTTCATTTAGTTATCTCATATTATGTAATTGAAAACAAGTTCAAATGAAGATACACAAGTCATTACATGATATGAAATAGTTGCTTTATTAAAAACAATGTTTTTGTAATCCCACACAAGTCGTGGGAGTAACTGTTCTATTAGACATAAAATAACAAGTAATTACAAGGAAAAGAAGAAGCATAAAATCAGATATGGGACCCGTCATTTCCTGGTGAATGACAAATCCCGTTGTTGGAGGTTGTGCCAGCATCGTTGAAGTTGTCCAGTTGCTACTCTAAGAAAGAAATATGTAAGAATAGGAAATGTTAGAGCTCGGGGTTCCATACAAATCTCATGCATTTCTAATCAAGAAAGTACTTGCTACCTTAACTAATCAGAAAAGGAAAAATGAACAGTTGAATCCATGGTATCCAAAGGAAAACATCAGAATGAGCGTTGAATTTCATTGTTTTTATCTAACTTGTTTGTTCACTGTGTAGGTACAAGTTCATGTTTCATTACTGGTTCAACATTTTAGAATGTGGTGTAAAATGTGGCTCCCACAAGGGTTGAACCCAACATGTTGCCCCTTAGCTCCAAGAGGGCTTTTTGAGAAAGGAAACATATTCACAATGCTTAAAAGAAACATCTCAGCTAAAGGAGCAACTCATCAAGTGTCTATAAGAGCCTCAAGCATTGATCATTCATAGCAACCAAGTCAAAAGTGAATAAGGCAATCCTTTGAATTGGAAAATACAAATGAACAATGGGCATATTTAGAATGTCTAAGTAGAATGCAATAAAAACTGAATGAAAATGCATCATTTGCATCATGGTTTTACATCATACATTGTTGTCATAACATCATCCATGTTGTTTTCATCATGTGTAATGCATATAGTAAGAGAATCTAGGCATTCAAAGTCATTTTGACTGATGGAGAAGCAAGGAATACAATATCATGGATGAGAAAGTGAACATGCATACATAATAGTGCTCACAACCAAGGGACAACAAAAAAAGGTGTTGTTTATACTGTTTATAACATACCAACATGAAGGTGTCATCATATACATAACCATCAAGGTATCTTACAAGCAATGCTTGCACACAATGTTGGTTTGGGGCAGCAGGCATATGCCTTCTCAGAAATAAAAGGTGGAAAGTGCATGGCCATAAGGGTGAATAAACAATAAAGAGTGAAGTTGACTAAGTCACACCATAAAAGGTATCAAGACTAGCATATTCTGCATAGTGCAAATGAAGTGAGCAACAATAGGAAGAACAAAGGAACCATCATTAACCATTTGTGCAGTGCATAGAGATCAACAGAGGTTTGTATACACAATTTTTGAAGGAAACAACATTTTATATACAAACAACATTATTGAAGGAAAATGGAGAAAAAGATTCAAGCCTTTATTTCAACATTGTGACATATTCAAATGCTCTAAAAAATACATTCATTGAAGAGAGCTTACATTTGTCCCTTTGAAAGGAAGTTTTGTTTTGATGCACACTTTTTGAACAAAGAATGAATTAAAGAAAACAGGGGTAAAGTTTCATTATGTTGAATATGTGAGAACAAAAATAATAAAGCTACAATGCATATACTAAAGAAGGTGAAATGTTGTTTTCTTCAGAGAATGGACAATATGAAGATTGTAGAATACACTTCACTAAAAGAAAATGAACAAACGCTACACTGTTGCTAGGGTTTCAAGGAAATGTAGGGTTACAAGGAAATGAACATATTTGCATCATATTCACAAGATATGAAACCCAGTTAAAGCATTCAAGACACAACCTGAGGAGTTATCTTTATGGTCGAGCCTTATGGGTTTATGTGAAAGATCTCACATATGCTCTGGAAATGAAGGTGAATACATTAGTGTAGACACTAAAAATTGTCCTAATCCTTTCACTTCTAAATTCTCCATCATCCCCCCTTTTGGCTTTGATAATTAAATAATTTGTAATTATTTAATTATTTTCTAAAGTCATATGTCTTCTATTAATTAAATAATTTTAATTATTTAATTAATTCATTCCTATCTTTATTTCTTGCTTGATTAATTAAATAAATTTTATTTATTTAATTATGTCACTAATTAAGTCATCTTCTTTCTAAAATTAAATAAATTCTTATTTATTTAATTTTTATCCACCTTCCACAATAATTAAATAATTATTTTAATTATTTAATTATTCATTAGCCTTTCTCTCATAAATTAAATAAATTTAATTATTTAATTATTCATTAGCCTTTTCTCTCATAAATTAAATAAATTTTATTTATTTAATTTGGTCCACTCTCTTGAATTTTGAATTAAATCATTACTTAATTCAAACTGATTCCTTTTCTCACATTCTTCTATAATTAAATAATATCTTTATTATTTAATTATTCATTTGCCACCTAAATTAAATAATTTTTATT
>VDFB02184465.1:0-36725 GCA_007258455.2 Sequoia sempervirens | reverse complement strand
TTTTTGATACTTTTGACTTGTTTCATCATTTTGCGTCCTTGCCATAGCCTTTGCCATCAAAAAACCAAGCCTTGTTCCCGCAGAAACGTGGTAGCGCCCCTGTTTTGCTGCAGAAACGTGGTAGCACCCCTGTTTTGCTGCAGAAACGTGGTAGCGCCCCTGTTTTGCTACAGAAACGTGGTAGCGCCCCTGTTTTGCTGCAGAAATGCGGTAGCGCCCCTGATTCGCTGCAGAACGCTGCCTACGCCCCTGATTTTGCTGTCAACACCCCGAAAGTACCCCATTTGGATTTATTTAGCCCCTAAATCACTACTTAATCATTCCCAACTATCATCCCATTATCCTAAGCCTCCCAAAACCTCCATTTCATCTATTTAAATCCCCATTCTACCACCCCAAATTTTCACGAATCACCTCTAATCTACCTTTTCATTTTAATTCTCCATTCACAAGTCAATACCCTCACCTAACAAACATCACAACTTTACCATTCTCACCTCTTAAACACCGCTCATAGCCAAACCGCCCTAACCTTGCATTACAAAGTGATTATCTAAATTGACTATAGCGCTTGAACTTGATTATTGGTCTTTAACTTCAACCCTAATCAATTTTTCTCCATCTTGAGGTGAATTCGGTGTTGCAAGTTATCATCCTCGGCCCAATCAATCCATTCCTAGCTTAAGGTGGATTCGGTGCCGTAATCATCCTATCAATCAATCAAAGCTCTAGGGTTACTAAAGGTAATCTCACGTGATCAAGTTTGAGGTCTCTCTCTCACACCTAATCCAATCCAATCCAATCCAATCCAATCCTATCTAATCCAATCTAATCCAATCCTATCTAATCCAATCAAATCCACTCTAAATCCAATCAAATCCAATCAAATCCAATCAAATCCAATCCAATCCAATCCAATCAAATCAAATCCAATCCAATCCAATCAAATCAAATCAAATCAAATCCAATCCAATCCAATCCAATCCAATCCAATCAAATCAAATCCAATCCAATCCAATCCAATCAAATCAAATCCAATCCAATCCAATCCAAATCAAACCCAATCCAATCAAATCCAATCCAATCCAATCAAATCCAATCCAATTTAAATCCAATCCAATTGATTGAAGTCCAATAAGATCCAATCCACACTCCATCACAATCAAATCATTTGACAAAGGCATTAACCTACTCATCTAGCATTTGCATGCCCGTTCAGACCCGTTCACAAGCAAAGAAGATGGCCGACCTTCAAGCTCAAAATGCCCAATCCAACAATCCCCAAGATCTCAACAACACCTCATCAGATCCCAACAAGGGTACCAACATCTTACATGACCCTCACAATGGTACTTCATCACACTCCAACACTGAGAATCAGAATAACTCGCCACATGGAGAAGAGAGCATGGTTAATCAACCTGAACTCACACTTGAGGAACATTTTAGCAATCCTACCAATGTGCAAAGGACCGACCGTTTGCTTGCAAAGCATGGGGAAGAAATCTTGGCCCACTTGATTGAGAAGGGTGTTAAACCTCCCTCAAATGTTGACTTGCCCAAATATAAGGGTGCCCCATCTCACGTACTCCAAGGATCCCAAAATGCACCCGAAGGTTCATACTTTTCCAATGTTCCTCCAATTGAGGGTTGGCACCAACCCGAATTTGGCAATGCCGTCCTTTATCAGGTTAATTATCCCCCACATGCTTCTACCTCAACTATAGGGGGATCCCAGGTGCCCGATCCCAATAATCCTTTCGCTTATGGCATGCCACAAAACATTCCGCAACCTCCGCCATTAGCATTAACCGCACCCCCTCCTTTGAACCCACCTACAGTCAATATTGGGGGTACTTCCTTTGCTACATCACTTCCTCCTCCTGGGACCACCAACACACCACCTCAACAGGTTCCCCACTCTACTATCCCACCTCAAATACCACCACAAGGCGCACCCCAGCTGAACATTCCGAGCGGAACCCAACAACCTCCTTTACAAAGTGTGCCCACACAACCCCCGCTCTCTCATCCGCAACAGCCTATACCCAATACTTTGACCTCTTCACAACAACCATCCTACCAACCACAAGGCAATCCATCTCAACTACCTACCCAAACCATATATCCCTTTCTTGCGTCCCTTTTACGTCCAAAGGTCCAACCACAACATAATATCCCACCTCAGTCCATGCAACACTCGATGCCACAACAACAACCTCCACAACACTACTACCACCATAATCAACAACAATTTCACCAACAACCGTTTTATGCAACCTCCCAACAATCACAACAATACCTTCAATACCAACCGGCCAACACGCAACGTCCCGTCCAAGTCCCTCAGCAACCTACCCCACACCTTCACCAAACAAATTCATATTATGTCCCACAACAACAACCCCCATACCAACAAAACCCCCTACCTTATCATCAAGTCACGTCATCATCCAATCAGCCAAACCCACATTTTAACAATCCAACCCCCTTTCAACAAGATCCCTCATCTTTCTATCATCCATATCCCCCCAACCCACCACCAGCTAGTTCAGACTTGTTGGAAATCAAGGCCGCCCTTAAGGACCTTCAAGCAGGGGGCACAAAACAATCCTTTAAATTTGAAGATATATGCCCATATCCGTTCGATCCATCCATCTCATTGATCCCATTCCCTAAACACTTCGAGATCCCAAAATTTGACAAGTACAAGGGAGACAAAGACCCTAAGGCCCACTTGCAAGAGTTTTATGCACAATGTCAAGAAGTCATGTATAATGATAACTATCTCTTACGTCTGTTTCCGAGAAGTCTAGCAAGCCACGCTCTAGATTGGTTTATGACTCTTGAAAAGGGGTCTATAAAAACCTTTGCAGAATTATCAGAACAGTTTGTCCCCTACTTCTCCTTCAATTTGCGGAAGGATACTGACACCTTAGATCTCCTGAAAGAGAAGCAACGGGATGGAGAAACCTTTACCAGCTACCTCCAACGGTGGCGTGCATTAGCCAGTCGAATGAAAAATCCTTTGAAAGAAAAAGACATGGTCACTCTTTTTGTGGAAAATTCACATCCCGACATGGCCCAAAATTTTAGACTACACTGTGTCACCACTTTCGCTGAGATAGTGGAAAAGGGACCTATCCTTGAACGTGCCCTTATCGCCAAAGGACACATTAAAATACACAGTCATGACAAAGAACGGTCATTCGGAGATAAATCACGATTTTGGAACAAAAACAAAAATGTAGTGAATGATGGAGTGACAGACACCAAACATGTCCAAGTGGCTAATGCATCCCAAGGGCAACAACAGTCTGTACCTAACGCCATATCAGTACCGCAGGGGGCGCCTCGTCCCCCTCAACAGTCAAACCAAAGAAATCAGGGGAACACCAAACGTCAATACACCCAATTGGGTGAACCCTTGAGTGTTGTTTTCAATAAATTGTTACAAATCAATTATCCCATCACATATCCTGTCACCAAACCATTCGATGAGTCCAAACCCCAGCCGGCATGGTTTAAAGACAATGAGTATTGTGACTTTCATAAAATCAAGGGACACTCCTTGAATAAGTGTCAGGGTTTAAAAAATTATGTCCAAGATCTCATTGATCGAGGAGATATCAAGGTTGACCCCAGTCAACCTTCGTCGTCTAATGCTCAACTGCAAATCTATCAAAACGCCTTCCCCAACCACAGTCAAGGTCCTAGCACTTCCACTAGTCATCCCCAAGACAACAGCACCAATAATGTGACTTACAAGAATGTGCCCTTCAATTATGAAGGCGTTATTCATTACATTGAGCAGGTTGAACCCCGAATATCCATGATCCACGTTAAAGCCAAAGATCCACAATGTGCTGTGACTACGCGACGAGCCCGTATCACCGTCCCTGCAGCCTCCACACCTATCCTACCCGCTCCTGTAACCTCTCAATATAACATTCTTGATCACCTAAGGAAGACTCCCGCTCATATATCTATCCTGGATTTGCTTAAGTCTTCCCCAGTACATCAAGAAATCCTTAATAAAGCCTTGCAAGAAACCCATGTCCCAAACGACATCGACCCCTCACAATTCCAGGCTCTGGTGGGACACTTGGCTCTTTCTCACCACCTCCATTTTAGCCACAATGATATGCCCAACATCGGCACCAATCACAACCGCCCCCTACATATCGAAGTCATAATTGCCCGTCATAAGATAAAGAGGGTCTTGGTAGATAATGGCTCTGCCCTTAACCTATGTACTTTGAAGTTCATAAAACAGATGGGGTATTCTCAAGCGGACCTAAGCAACCAGATAATTACAATCAAGGCTTATGACAATGCAGAGAGAAATTCAGAAGGTATCATCAGTCTTCCTATACAAGTGGGACCCGTGCTCCAATATACTACTTGCCATGTCCTTGATCTGGACTTACCGTATAATATCCTCCTTGGCCGCCCGTGGCTCCATGCTATGCAGGATGTTCCATCCACATACCACCAATGCCTCAAATTCCCGGTTAATGAACAGGAGGTCACCATCTATGCCGACCCCCAACCGTTTGAGTATTGTCAAGCTTTAGAAGCCTCTTTCCCCCATTTACATTATTGTCCTGGGGTCGAAATGGGGACCTCCCACTCGTTATCCTCCAATCCATCATCCTCCGATCCATCATCCTCCACTGTAACAACGGCTCCATCTTCCACTGATCCTACAGTCACAAAAGTTCAGATCATTGACAAAGGGTCTGGCGAGTATGAAATGCATACTGCTCTGAATGTAGCAACCATGCCACCATCGCCACATGAGTATGGTCAACCTCCCCATGCTACCCCAAAGGAGGACAAGACTGTCACCTTCCGTGGCAAAAATATTCCTACCACCACCTTTGTATCTCCGAGTATCAAAACAGATGCGCCAGAAGAAGATATAAGTCAGTGGGTCTACCGCGAAGAGCTCGAACCAGAAACCCCTCTAAAGAAATATTTTCAGGAAAAATATCCTTGGCCAACAAAGTTTGTGGAAAAACATAACTACCAAGGTAGAGGCCTAGGTAAAGAGGAACAAGGGCGATTGCAACCCATTGATATGTCTCTGCTACCAAGAAATGTGGGCATTGGGTATGACAGAAAGCAAAAGAGTCCCGCAACATCATCTAATACTTCCAATAGTATCACTGTGGACGATGGCTCATTAGAAGACATACCTGAGGAGGAATCCATCATACATGCATACGATGATGTCGATCACACTGATTTATCCTCCATGTTCGAATGCCTATCTGTTTGCACCATCAGTCTATCCCTTCGTCACCCTGAACTCATCGACTGGGACCTACAAAACACCACACCTGTCAGTATAACTACGGACACCTACGTCAATCTTATGGGATTGGGGGAAGATGAACACTCCAGTCGCAAAAATAAAAATCAGAAAAATAAAAAGAGGTCATCCAGTGAAAACCTCCCTGAGGCACTTCCTGACCTAGAAAAAGTAAAAATAAAGGACGCATCTGAAGGCGAAAACCTCGAAGAGGCGCCGGAAGATGGAGATGTTCATCTTCCCCTTATGGGAACTCAGCTATCTACCAGGTCATCTATCCTGATTGAAGAAACGCAAGAAGTGAATTTGGGAACTGCTGAAAATCCGAAGATCACTTATGTAGCCAAGTCACTCTCTGAACAAGAATATCCAATCTTTGCGCAGCTACTCCAAGAAGGCATCATCAATTTCGCCTGGTCATATTCAGACATGCTAGGCTTAGACCCTGCTTTAGTGGTTCACCACTTAGACGTTCGTCCAGACGCCAAACCCGTCAAGCAAAAACTTCGTAAGATGCATCCGCAAGTGGCGTTGCTAGTAAAGAAAGAGCTGGAGAAGTTACTGGATGCAGGTTTCATCAGACCTATTGACTACTCTGAATGGATCTCCAACATAGTACCGGTTGCTAAACCAAATGGTGACATTCGAGTCTGCACGGATTTTAGAGATCTCAACAAAGCCTTCCCAAAAGATGATTTCCCTCTTCCTAATATTGACATGTTGGTTGATTTAACGGCAGGACATGAGATGTTGTCCCTCATGGATGGCTTCTCTGGTTACAACCAGATCCGAATTGCACCAGAAGACCAGCATAAAACTGCCTTCACAACTCCTTGGGGCACCTTCTGCTACAACGTTATGCCCTTCGGTCTCAAAAACGCAGGGGCAACATATCAAAGAGCTATGACGGTTATCTTCCATGACCTCATCCATATCATCATGGAGGATTATGTTGATGACCTATTAGGGAAGTCCAAGACACGAGCAGAACATCCAGCCATTCTGAAGAAGATATTTGAGCGACTAGAGCACTATAGGTTGCGGTTGAATCCAAAAAAGTGTGTCTTTGGTGTCACATCAGGGAAATTGTTGGGTTTCATAGTCTCCCGCAGGGGTATTGAAGTTGATCCTGCCAAAGTAAAAGCTATTCTAGACATGCCGCCTCCACGCAATCTAAAGCAGTTAAGGAGCCTCCAGGGAAAAATGCAGTCCATCCGGCGGTTTATAGCCCAACTTGCAGATAAATGTCAACCTTTTACTCATCTTTTGAAGAAAGATTCTACATTCCGATGGACAACACAGTGCCAAATGGGTTTTGATAAAATCAAGGAATATTTAGCTCATCCCCCGATTTTGATGCCGCCTATTCCAGGAAAACCCCTCCTACTTTATATCTCTGCTACCTCAGTCGCACTGGGGGCATTATTGGCACAGCACGATGAGTCACTCAAAGAAAGGGCAGTCTACTACATCAGCAGAACACTAGTCGGCTATGAGTTAAATTACTCTCCTATGGAAAAAGCGTGCCTTGCGCTGGTCTTCAGTACACAGAAACTCCGACATTACATGCTCAGTCACCCAGTAAAACTAATTGCTAAAATTGATCCTCTGAAATATCTGTTATCTAGGACCACCTTGACTGGCCGCATGGCCAAATGGGTCATGTTGCTAAGCGAATTTGACATTGAGTATGTAGAGCGCAAAGCTATTAAAGGACAGGTTATTGCTGATCAATTGGTTGAAGCACCACTAGTAGACGCCTACCCAATAGACACTGAATTCCTAGATGAAGGAATCTACACAGTAACAGAAGCACCAACTTGGACGTTATACTTTGATGGCTCATACACTCACAATGGATCTGGGGCAGGAATTCTATTAGTCACCCCTCAAGGTGACTACATCCCAAAATCCTTTAGAATAGCATTTCCCTGCACCAACAATATGGTGGAATATGAAGCCCTCCTCACCGGCCTTAGAATTGCAAAACAATGGCACATTACACATTTGAAAGTCTTTGGGGATTCCTTGTTGGTTATCAGACAAGTTAATGATGAATTCCTCACAAAGGATGACAAACTGCTACCCTATAAACGCATGGTGGACGACTTCAAAAAGTATTTCGCCTCCATAGAGTTTGACCAAATCCCTCGTGTGCAGAATAAAGCAGCAGATGCCATGGCCACTATTGGTTCTTTGATTGACATGCCCAAAGATCGGACAGAGTGTGAGTTTCTGGTCGAACAATTGCTAATCCCTGCGTATGATGTCCCTAACACTGACATGGTGTGTGATATCGTAGGTCCCGCCTCCCCGTGGTACCAAGACATATATACTTACCTCCGTGAGAACACCATACCCCCGGAACTTACATGCAACCAACGTAAATCCTTCATCCATCGTTCATCCCGATACATCATCATTGGTGATACACTTTATCGTCGCGGGTATGATGGAATCCTCCTTAGATGCCTGAATGAGACCGAAGCCCAAACGGTACTAACGGAAGTACATGGTGGCATTTGTGGGACCCACTCAAATGGAATGGCTCTAGCCAAGAGAATCCTACGGGCCGAATATTACTGGCCTACATTAGAACATGATGCCTGCGAGTTTGTAAAGAAATGCCTTCCATGTCAGCAGCATGCGGATTTGATCCACGCTCCAGCACAGGATCTTCAGCCTCTCATAGCACTGTGGCCATTCTCTCAATGGGGTTTTGACTTGATTGGCAAGATTCACCCGCCATCATCCGACGGTCATACATTCATCATCACCGCAACTGAGTACTTCACCAAATGGGTGGAAGCAATGCCACTCTCCCAAATCACTGGTACTCAGATTTCTAAATTCATCCTCTACCATATTCTCTGCAGATATGGTATCCCCTCCACCATCATTTCTGATAACGGAAAACCATTTAAAAATCAAGCCATGAAACACCTGTGCGATACTTTCCACATCCAACATCGTTGGTCCACGCCTTACTATCCTCAGGGTAACGGTCAGGCGGAAGCGACCAAAAAAACCCTCATTCGCATTCTCAAAAAGGTGGTCAATAGTACTGGACGAGATTGGCACCTTCACATTCATCCCGCCCTTTGGGCATACCGTACATCCATCTGCACCCCAACAGGTGCCACCCCATACTCGCTAGTATATGGAGCCGAAGCCGTCTTGCCAATCGAAGTCGAGCTCCCCTCATTGAGAATTTCTTTGAAGAACCTCATCAGCGAAGAAGATGCTCGAGTCGCTCGGCTTGCACAGTTAGAGTTACTCGATGAACGTAGAATACGGGCCTATGATCATCTACAAGTATATCAGAATCGTCTCAAACGTCATTATAGTAAAAAGGTCCGCCCCAGGCAAT
The DNA here is from genome assembly GCA_007258455.2 of Sequoia sempervirens. Lineage (NCBI taxonomy): Eukaryota > Viridiplantae > Streptophyta > Pinopsida > Cupressales > Cupressaceae > Sequoia > Sequoia sempervirens. The sequence continues at coordinate 28,038 of VDFB02184465.1, read as the reverse complement.
TCCAAGTTGGTGAACTAGTGCTCAAGGAAAATCACCGCACTCAACAAGATCGTGACAAGAAAGGCAAATTTGAGGCCAACTGGTTAGGGCCATATATCATAACTGCTAAATATGGATCTGGAGCTTACAAGTTGACTACTCTGGAAGGGGATCCCCTCGATGAACCTGTCAATATTCTCCATCTAAAAAGGTTCTACGCTTAAAGTCCGCTTGGTCTACCCTATCAAAAATCCAAAAAAAATAAATAAAAAAATAGTAAAGAGAAATAAATTCGTCCTATGGTGAAAACCACCTATTGGTGGCGCCTTGGATAAGTATGGATGGTGAAAACCTGGTAACAGGCATCATCCATAGAGGGCTTAACCATTATCTACCTAGCATCCTAGTTACTTTATGTCGTCATCCACACTTCCATCCCCACCCACTTCCGCCTACGCCGCTTGGTATTTGTTGATTGAGCATTGGATGAGTCATCTTACCTATCCCACATCTTGAGCTTCCTTATATCCCACTTCAAGCTTATGTCTCTCGTCCGTCGGTCTGTGTCATCATATAGGATCATCCATCGTGTCGGTCTCCATCTAGTTCTCATCCTCTTGTCCCACTTCCATCTTTTTGTCGAACTACGTTGCCCCTGCGCTTTCACGTAGGCAAGGTTGGTCATTCGATCCTCCCCCGGGGCATTTGTCGGTCATATCCTTGGTCCATCATCGGTCACCATTGTCCTCTTTCCGCTTTATCCATGGTCCTTTTTCATGAACTGCGAGGGCTCTGCGCTTTCACGTAGGCAAGGCCAATCTTTCATCAGCCCCCGAGCCCCTAGGTCTTTAGGTTGTGTCTTGTCCCCTTTGTGGTTGTCTCATCAAGTTATGCCTCTATCTAAACAAACAAGACCCACTTGTATCAATAAATCCGATCAATTTTAAATAACCTTTATCATATCGATCTTTTCGTTTAGCATCCAGCATAGGTCATAACAGGATACATCCTTCCTAACAGACCCCATCAATCCCATCCATCCCCTTGATCCTATGGCAATGGACATTTGAAATTGATTGTTATATTTTGATACTTTTGATTTTCGTTTATCATTTGAGCTCCCTATAATCACTTGTCGAGGCCACCATGATCCATCATATTATGGCGCGTTTTGACTAGTCCACAGAGGGGCATATCTTGATCTTTTCTTTGATTGTGTCTTCTTGGTTGTCTCACATAATATCCACCAAGATCCCCGAGGTCTTGTGTTATGTTGGGGCATCCTTCTGTCTTTACGGTTATCCCAATACTGGTCCCGACTAAAGTCTTTCTTTCGAGACTTTGGGGTATTGGGATGGCCTTCTTGTCTGGCGTGTTTGTCTCATGCATTAGACACTAATTTACCTCGGTCCTCTATACCTTGGTGTATCGTGTCTTATGCTATAGAAAAATCCAGTGCTCCAAAGATGATAAATTGAATTAGGATTGCATTTTTCATAATCATTGCATTCACACTCACCCTATGGTTTTGGTTGTGCAAATACAAGCCCTCATTCTCTTCCATTCTTCTCAGGATACTAATACCTTTTGACAGATGCCAGACTACATCCATCATCACGTATCCGCCTCCCCTCCACTTACCCTACCAGTTCTTATTGGCACCTATAGCCACATACTGTCCGTGCATCCATTGCTACCTGCATTCCCACATGTTAGGTCCATATCTCCATCACTACCTGCATCACAAACTGTTAGACACATAGTACATCATATCCTGCATATATAAACTGTTCATACAAAATCCATCTCACACATATACATACACAACACATCTATCAATTAGGCATCCATATATCTAAACCATCATAGATTCCAATAGGTACACATAACATATCACCATTACCATACATCCATACAATAAGCACATATCTCCAATCATTCATACACATAGCATAAATGAATATAAGCATGATCATTAATATTCCAACATCTAGATCAACATTTCATGAATATAAGCATAAATAAACCAACACATGAGCATAAATAAGTCACTATATCCATCCACAAAACACATAATGATACACACATATGCATATAGTCCTCCATCATAAATATAAATATACTACATGGTGCTAATAAGAACTGTCACATATCCATCATACATATATCCATCAATATAGCATGTGTCACATATACATCATACATATATCCGTCACATGACAAAGTACAAAATCTAGGGATATAGAACATCCCTGATATCCATCCTACATAATCCCTCCTGCATCTGTCAAAAATACAGTACCCTGTCACCTCCCGAATGAACTCCCCACGTCTGATCTCTGTGGAGACTCAGGTCCTGCCCCTCTGCCTGGTGAAAAACCTGGTGAATCACTGTAACCGCGAGTCCGTGTTCCCAATGACTGGGATGGAGCTGGCATCTGAGGTGCCTGCCTGGTATAACGGAATCTCTGCTGTGCTGGATCAGGAACCGCATCATAATACGATGCCATCCAGAAACCTACCTCTCTCGTGCTATCCTCCCTCTCTGCCGCCTCGACCCGAGCGGCATTCCGCTCATGTCGATACTTGTCTCGGTCCCTGGTGATAGCCCTCCTCTCCTGCTCCCATGCCTCCTGAGCTAACCGACTCTGTGCCAGCTCTGCCTGTAGACGATCTCTCTCTCTCACCACAACCTGTACATCCGCTCCTGGCATCCCACTCACACTATGACTCCGCCGGGACATAGTGTCCTCGGCCAGATCCACTCTCACCAGAGCTCGCGACTCCGTGATCTCGCTGGCTGCTCTCTATCTTCTGAGAGCTCAGGCCCGTGAATCAAGTAATCCTCTTCTACGGAGAAGCTACTTCCGCCAATGCCTCGCTCTCCTCTCGCACGCTCAGATTCTCCGCACGCTTCTCCTTCGAATACTGTGCCGTGATCCCTTCGCTTCCATCACTGCAGCACTGAGCTCGCTACGTGATCCTCTCAACTCAAGCAAAACCTGCGGCTCGCTTACCGCTAATCGCCTTCTCCCCAGACGTCAACCCTATATCTCTCAGTGCTCAAGCCAAGGCACCAACTCCTCGCCCGTAGCTCGGCCCCAGCCTCACGGGAATCTCCCGACGGCCGACCGGGTACACTCCGCCCTTGACCTCTCCCTCAAGCCTGACCTCTCTCTAGATTCTCCTCTAGCCTGCCGGTAACCACGACCGCCTCAGAAGCCTCGCCACGGGCCCCATGTCACACCGGGCTGGCTCAGCTTCCTCAGCCTCTCCGTACCTCTCCCCCTGCGGCCCCTCGGGTGACTCCTCTCCCTCGCTTTTCTCTCTCTCCTCTCCACTCTTTCGCTCAGCTGTTACAGTGCAAGTGAGCCAGGTAATTTTTTCAAATTACCTTTTAACCCCTCCCTCCCAAAAAAAGGTATTTTTTACCTTTTATTTACCTTTTTATTCCGCCAACTAATTCCAAACTTCCCGGGGCCGCCATTCGCAAACCGTACGTCCGATCCACTCCGTTCCAAAGGAAAACTTGCTTAATTTTTCGTCCTCTATCCAACGGTCCCCTCCATTTCCCTTTATCGAGACGTCGTCCGGGGCCCCTTCTTTCTTCCCCAACCGCCCTCTCGAGGGGGCATAACCTACCACTTCCTTCCATTTCAAACCAGACACTGGGGCATCCTCATTTCTTTCTTCATCCTCGACATTCACTTTTCTTCGAAACATTGTTATTTCAACAATATTTCGAAGAGGGGCAAAATGTAGATACCTAAATTTAATCACTTCCATATGATTAAATTTGTTGCGTTCACGCTTATCATATTAATATTAATTTATTAAATTAATATTACCCCCTGTGTCTCATACTGACAAAGTATTTAATTTAATAATTAATACTTTGTCTTTTACTTTATTCCCCTCTAAATTAAATAAATACACTAATTTATTTAATTTAGTCACTTATCCTCCTTTTGATTTAAAAATCAATTTAAAATTCCTCACTTTCTCTCTCCTTGTCACATCCTCCAACATTTGCCACTTGCCTCTAACCTTCTGTTAATTAGCCTAATCCAATATTTGCACAACCTTAACCAAAATCATTAACTAAATTTAGCACCTCTTTTTGGTCAATTCTTCCATTTTTCCTTTTTGATGTTAACCCTCTCTCCTATGTGAATTTTTAATTCACATTTATTTTCTCTAGACTCCCCTCCTTTAAATGTGAATTTTTAATTCACATTCCATTCTCCCAAGGCTTCTAGAACCTTGGACTTGTCACAATCTCCACATGTGACCAAGTCCCACCTTTTGGAGCCCACCTTTTATCCTCTAGATCATCTTATGAATGTGAATTTTTAATTCACATTTATCCTCCCAACCACCTTTCCTTTTCCTTACAGATTTTGAGGAATTCTAAAATTCCTCAAAAGTCCCTTTCACTCCACTTGGGACAAGAAATCCCTTTGTGGAAATCCTCCTCATCCCCAAGGTGCATGTCCTTTTCCACCTCATGTACCTTTTTGACAACTCATCTCCACCTCATATCCTCTTGTCCATTTCACCCTCCACATGTCAAGATGTGAGGGCTTGTGGGTTCTCAACCCACCATAGCCCTTCATCTTGGCCTTGTTGGAGCAATCTTTGACCTGAATTCTCTAGAGAATTCAAGATCCTATAAATACCCCCTCCTCAAGGAATTTCCACAACACTTAGCTATCTTACACCCTTATGCTGTCATTTTGCATTTTCAACACTTTGCACTCTCACAACTACATGCTGTCCAAGTCATTTTAGATCATTCAACCATCTTTTGTCCACCATTTTGCATATTGAAGCTTGCATTTTAATCACTCAATCTATCATCTAAGGAGCACACAACCCATCCAAGCAAGGGCCAATCAAAGAAGTTTCAACAACAAGGGAGGTAAAAGTGTTTTGTGTTTCATTTTATTTGCATTCCTCAAGTAACTCTCTTTTGGCTAATCTTGAGGTGTCCTTGGTGTTTTGTTTTCATGTTTCTTAGTTAGATTCACACATTTAGAGTAGCATAAAATATCAAGGTATACACTTTGAATTATACTATTCTGTCTAATTTGTTTCCTTGAGTGGATAATGTTGGATATCTGCATACCTGATTTCCTCAATCTGAATTTGGGATATATCTAATCTTGATGTTGATAACTCAGTTTGAATGTAGGAATTAATAATCTGCTCCTTTTGTGTAACATAATTTTGTTCTAGATGAATATCATCTATGTGTCCATCCACAGAAAGCATCTCATGGGTAGATGGAGGAGTATGTGCATCTTGTATAGATAGGAGAGTGTCCATTAGATCATTATAGTATCTTGGAGATATGAATGCTTAATCTTGAATAATTTTGGAGTTGCTTTCAACATGCTTTGGATCAAGTTCTTGACATGGGTCAGTTTCAAAGGATGTATCACTTACAAAGGGTTCTTGGACATGATCATTAGTCATTGTAAGTGGTTCAATATCCCCTTGATCTTTGAGTGTACTTGGATCAAGTGTCGAGTTCAAATTTCCTTTAGCATCTATAACCATGAGGTCAAAGGGGCTCGACATGTCTTGGAAAGGACCATTGCTAGACCTTAGTGGAAGATTTGGATCTTGCTTTGGAATAAATTCTTAAGATATGCCCTCTAACTCATCATGTGATGTAGAAACATTTTTGTCATGATCATTGGTCGATGGATCGTGCATTATGTTAATAGGATTAAATAATCCTAACACTCCTTGAAATAGATCACTAAAAAGTGGCTCTTGATGTATGTTGCATTGATCATCGGATGGTGTAGAAACATCTTCAATATGCTCCTTAGTTGAGAGATCTTGAACATTGTTTTCAATAATTGTGGTGGAGAGATTGTCAATGTTATCTCTAGTGGTTTAATGTTCATCGTTATCCCCAATAGTTATCATTTTTTCTATTTGTGTTTGGGTAGCTTGAGAGGCTTGGGCAGCTTGAGAGGCTTGTTGCATTTGTTGAGCTTGTGTTGCTTATTGTGTGGCTAGATATTGTTGGATGGCCTTTTGGTAGGCTTGGTGAGCTTTTAGTGCAATGTTATATTTTCTTGTTGTGTTTGGTTTTGGTGGTAGGGGTGGTGGATTTGGAATTGTGTTGGATGTAGTGACAAGTCGTTGAGATATGTTTGGAGTGATCACGAGGGTTTGAGATATGATGGGTGTGATAGGGGTGGTTGGAGTGATCGAGATGATAGGAATGGTCAAAATGACCAAGGTGATAGGTCCTTGGGAGACCATGTTTTGATTTTTTTAGGATTGATGTTGTCATTTGATTAGACACCATTTGTTGGTGCAATGTCGATGGTATATTCAAAGGTTCTGATGTGATGGCTTGATTGGTGTTAGGTGGATTGATTTGGATGGAGTGATTGGTGCTAGGTAAAGGGGGAAGCCCTAAACCAAAGAATGATGTTGATATGGGTAATGGTGGTGGACATGTCTCTTGGTGCAATGACTCAACTATTTTGGTAAGTGTAGCAATCTGATCTCACCAAATTTGATCTTGATTTCGATCTTGACTCCCTTAATATAATTGATTTGGTTTTTGTTCAAAAAAAATTGGAGTGTGTACTTGTGTTTGATTTTGGACAATGTTCTGCTTTGGGATGATGTTCAAATTTGGCATAATGGGTTGAAATTGAATAGTGTTGATGTTGGGAATCACATTGCCTTGTTTTAGGTAACTCTGATTTTGCATGGTGTTACCTTGACTTGGACTAATGCATGGAGTCGTTATCCTCATTTTTGGACTTTGAACAATATTTGTATGATTTGCAAACATATTTATCCCAAAGTTTTTTGGATAATGGATGAAATAATGGATGAAATTTGAGAGATATTTGAGCATGGTAACTTTGCATAAAATGTGAATGATGAAATGAGGATATGAGCTCTTTATTTATAGAATACCAAGATGGATGAATGCCAAAAATGAAGCAATGTGGGACTAACATTCAACCAATGTCAAGGTGCCACTTGTCAACATTTGATAGGATGAAGGTTGACCACATTTTGATCCATGTGCAAGTTTGAAATTTGAATTTGATGAGATGACATGTTTAGGGGGGATGAATGATGAGTTAAATGCCAAGTGGGAAACATGTAAGAGACAATGTAGGAGCTTTAAATGCTTTGTTGGATGGACAAGTGATTTGGGGGGAGATTTCAAACTTGGAGGAATATTCCCTCTTGGATTCCTTTTTTGAATGAAAATAGATGATTTATAAATCAATTAAATTTATTTTCAAGTGCAAGTTACAAAATCTAGAGGATTTGATGGATTAAGATTAAGATTAATCAGGATTTGATTAATTTAAAGGAGATTAGCTCAAACTCAAAGTAGGAAAGAAAACAATGAAAAGCATGATAAAAAGAATAAAATAGATTGAATCCTAATTTAAATGTGCAAACTCATGATCCCATGGGGGAATTGGTGCCAATTTGATGTGAAAATTGGCCCTTTCCCAATTCCTAAGATGCAAACTTGATGTGTTGAAGATGATTGATCCACTTTGTTGGTGAGAGATGAGTGCTCCAAGCCAAAAATTTGCAAAAACCTAGCTATGAACTCAAGGATAATGGATGAAATTTGAGAGATATTTGAGCATGGTAACTTTGCATAAATTGTGGATGATGAAATGACCTAGATAATTACACAGAGACAATGATTTAATTAAATTGAGGGATTTATTTAATTAAAAGGGGAATTATAATGAATTTAACCAAATAAGGCTATTCAATTAAATGGTTAGATAGAGGGATAATTTAGGATGAAGCGATGTTAGTAGATAAGGATCAAGTGTACGATATCAATTTGTATATTTTCAATGTCTACAATGATATCTCTAATATCTTTCTGAAATCTAATTATAGAACCAAAGCTTCATTCTTTTCTAAAAGAAATAAAGATGAATGGCTGATTGATAGTGGATGTTCAAATCATATGACTGGTGACAAAAGTAAGTTTGTGAATCTTGAGACCTATGATGGAGGTTATGTTAGATTTGGTGATGATAAAACAACACGGATTGTTGGAATTGGTTCTATTACCTTTGATAGAAAACATAACACTAAAAATGTCTACTATGTGAAGGGATTATATCATAATATTCTGAGAGTTGGATAGATGTGTGAAAATGGCTATAACGTGTTGTTTCAGGATGATGGTTGTAAGATTTAGAAGAGATTCAAAACTATTATTGTAGTTGGATAAAGAACAAGTGGGAATATGTATCAACTGGAAGGAGCTACAAAAAGATGCTTAGTATCTTAGTCCAGTGATAGTTGGATTTGGCACCAGAGGATGTGTCACATCAATTTCAACAATTTGGTAAGGATAAGTTCAAGAGAAGTTAGATATTTTCCAAGACTAACCAAACCAAACAATTCTATCTACAAATGATTTCAAGAAGGAAAGTAGACTAGAGAAACATTCTAAAGAAAAGAAGAATAATCTACTAGATTGTTGGACCTCATACACACTAACCTATGTGGTCCAACTAGAATAAGAAGGTTACAAGGTGAGAAGTATTTCATTATTTTAATAGATAATTATTCCAAATTTACTTGGGTTACATTTTTGAGAGAAAAATCAGAGGTGTTGGAAAAGTTCAAAATTTTCAAGGAAAGTGTAGAGAATGAAGTTGACAGAAAAATCAAGTGTTTAAGATCTGATGGAGGAGGAGAAATTACTTCTGTTGAACTCAATAAATACTATGAAAAACATGGCATTAAAAGACAACTATCTACCCCTAGAACACCTCAACAGAATGGTGTAGTAGAAAAAATGATCTGAATAGTTCAAGAAGTAGCTAGAATAATGATCATGGAAACAAGTTTACCATAGATCTACTAAAGAGAAGTGATACACATAGCAATATACACTCTTAACAAAGTACTATTCTAGAGGAAGTATGGAAAGACATCATATGAGCTATGGCATGGAAGAGCTCCCACAGTAAAGTAATTTAAAATTTTTGGAAGCAAATGCTACATCTGAAGAGATGAGGAAAATCTTGAATAATTTGACAATATAGCTAATGAAGGTATATTTTTGGGTTACTCTAAAAAAAGCAAAGTGTATCAGTGTTACAACACGAGACTAAACAAGATTGTTGAAATTATGAATGTGAAAGTAGATGAAGATGTTCAAAGAAATCCTCAAGGGCACATTGAATATGAATTAGATGACCTAGATGAAAAAGGAGAGAACAATAGGAAAGAAGAAGAAGAAGAAGAAGAAGAAGAAGAAGAAGAAGAAGAAACAAAGGAGGCTCTGACAACTATAACTAAAACTCCAAGGTATATGGAGAAAAATGACTCAAAAAACTAGATGATTGGAGATAAGAATAAGGAAATCACAACAAGAAGTAAAGTAGCTCAAGAGTAAGTATTATTGTGTCTAATCTCAGAAATTGAGCCAAAAATTGTGGAAGAAGCATGTAATGATCAGAATTGGGTGAAGACAATGAAGGAAGAGCTTGATCAGATAGAGAAAAATTAGACTTGGGAACTTGTGCCCAAACCGATAGACAAAAATGTAATTGGAACTAAGGGGGTGTTTCTAAACAAGCTGGATGAAAATGGAAAGGTAATGAGAAACAAGGCAAGATTGGTCTGCAAATGTTACACTTAGAATGAAGGTATTGACTTTGATGAGACCTATGCCCCTATTGCTTGGATGGAATCAATTTAGATATTTTTGGCTTTTGTAGCTTTTAAGGATTTCAAAGTCTAAGAAATGGATGTAAAATCTACATTCTTGAATGGATAACTGAAGGAAGAAGTTTACATTTGGTGCAGGGCACCTTCACAATTTTGGCTTGTTTTGCATTATAAAGGGAGTCTAGATGTGGTTCAAGGCATTTTAATAATGCAATAAGGTCATAAATGGCCATGAAAATGATGTAAGTGATGGTTTTTGAAGTCCTAGTGGTGTAGGGTCTTGTTTGAGTCATAATTTTGTAATTTTGTTAATGTTTATATTGTGCACTTTTTGAAAAATCATGTGGAAGACAAAAGTTGAATGGTCACCACTTCAAATTATAGTTGTGAACCATTAGTAAATGGTTGAAAGATGTTTAAAAGGCCTAAAAATCATTTGAGGATGTTGGTTAGAGGAATTTTGTAAGGAAATAAAATCATATTGCTTTGTTTCATAGTTTTCTTTGTGTCTTTGTATATATATTGAATCTGTATGAACCCGTATAGGTAGTAACTCATGTAAAATTCACATCACAAGATAGAGGATCATGTTAGCTTTCATTTGAATCCTTTTAGGAAGGTTTTCATTAAGAAATAAGTGAGAACAAAACAAATCTCTGTAAGTTTCTAATTGGTTAGGGTTTCATGGGGTTTGATAGAAAATGAAGTTTTGAAGGCCATTCCACCATACTGTAGTTGAATAATCTAGTGGAATGGGCCTGTTAGATGTTAGGGTAGGTGTTTTTGTGTTTTTTTGGTAGGGTAGTATGGAGAATAGTGGCCTAGCACATGTATAATGACTAGTAAATTAATTCTCTAGACATGAAACCAGTGGTTATTGAGTGGGGTAGTAAGAAATTGGATTGTTTAGTTGAAAAAAATGTTAGAATTGTTGGTTTTGAGACTGGTCAAGAGTGGCCATAAAGGTTCTAAGGTTTTTGGTGAAGTTCTTGATAGCCTTCCTTTGGAAAAGAGGCCTAATTAGGCCATAGAGTAGTGTTGTGGAGCAGATTAGGTTATGTCAGTACAAAGAAACCCTATCAGAGGGTTTAATATGTTGAAAGAAAAGTTGAAGGGTCCCTAAAATGATGAACATTGAGAGTTGATAAGTGGTTTAGAGGGAGATATAGTTGGATAAGTGTGTCCAAAGGCCTAATTGTGAATAGCCAAGGTTGTAAAGGGAAAGAACCCATCAAAAGGTGATCGTGGTATGTAATTCAGTTGGAATCAATGTTTGTGTGAGTCCATTACCACTTTGTCTTACATTATGTGGTATCAAAGCTTAGGCTTAAGATCCATTGATAAAGGAATTTAGAGTTTTCAAGAGAAAAGGTGCAAAGAGCCATACAAAATGCCTCCAAATATGGGTACCATAGTATTTGCTAAGGAGATTAGAGCCCTGAGAGAAAGAATGGAAGCAATAGAGAAGAAGGATAAGAGAGATGAGGGTACTATTGAGGTGAGTGACCCTAAAGATGAGGGTGAAGAGGAAAACCCTGAAGAAAAACCCCAAGAAGAGTTGGGGCTTGAAGAGAGGAAGTTCTTGCAGGTGCTTAAGGCTGAAAAAGGTGAGGCCCATGAGGTGAAGATAGAAATTCCAATGTATGGGGGAAATATGGATGCAGAAGAAGTCATAGAATGGATTGATGCTCTAGATAATTATTTTGAGTATAAGGAGATACTTGAAGACAAGAAGGTTAATTTTTTTAAGAAAAAACTAAAGGGATTAGCTTTAAACTAGTGGAATTACATTTAAGAAGAGAGGGTAAAGAAGTTCAGGCCCAAGATTACTTCTTAGATCAGATGGTGCAAAAGATAAAGAGCCAATTCTTACCTATTGATTATGAAATGCAGATATATAGAAGGTTGTAAAGTTTGAAACAAAAAGAGATGGATGTAGCTGCTTATATTGAAGAATTTCATAAATTGGCCATAAGGTTAGGGCACATGGAGAATGAGAAAGAAAAACTGGCTAGATATTTGAATGGATTAAGGGCTGCAATTCAAGAAGAAATCAGTTTAATCACTCCTAGGTCAATAGAGGAGTGTTTCCACATGGATACAAAGGTTGAGGAGAAGATAAAGAAGAGGTTAGAAAAACAATCTAGGGGTAGAGGTAAGAGTTAGAGGGGTAGAGGTAACCCTAGAGGAAGAGGTTTTCAAAAACACCAAATGAACAAGGCACTACTCAAGAGTCAAGTGGAGAAACATGAGAAACTTTTAGAGGAAGAAGGCCAAGAGGTAGGGGAAAATTCAGTGAATCAACAAGAGGATCTAATGCTTTCTTAGGAAAGTGTTTTGATTGTAATCAGTATAGACACCTTGCATGGAAGTGTCCAAATAAGCAAGGCACAAGCTATCAAAGTGAAGAAAGAAGAACTCAGCTTGTTCATGAAGAAGAAGAGGCAAAAGGTGTGGGCTCATGTGTAGGTCCTTCAACTCTCCATGCCAAACCAAAATTAGGGGAGTCTTTGATGATTAGGAGGACATTGATTAAAGTTCCAACTTCAAAGGAGCCACCTCAAAGGAAAGCTTTGTTTAGGACAACCTGCAAGGTCCAAGGAAAGGTATGTAAGGTCATAATTGACTCTAACTCCATAGACAACATAGTATCTATAGCAATGGTAGAGAAACTCAAATTGAAAAGAATACCCCACTCTAATCCATACAAAATTTCTTGGTTAAATAAGGGGTAATAGGTTCTTTTCAATGAGTAGGCCTATGCAGAATTCTCAATAGAGCCTTATAAAGATAGAATACTCAGTGATATTGTGCTCATGGATGTGTGCCACCTACTCCTTGGTAGGCCTTGGCAATATGACTAGAAGGCACAACATGATGGCTACAAGAATGAATATCAAATTGAAAAAGATGGTGTGTCAATTAGATTAGAACCTCTACAAGAAGATGAGAATATATCTCATGAAAGGACCCAGTGTAATGGTTGTGAAGGAGAAGGTGTTAATAAAGGATTTGGAGGAAGAGAAGGTTGGTTTTTCCATTTTTGGAAAGCCAATTACTGATGTAGCAAAAAAATACAAAGAAGAAGAAGTTTCAAAGGAGTTTCAGACCTTACTTGATAGATATGAGAACATTGTGGTGAAGGAACTAACAAGTTCATTGCCTCCAATCCATGATGTAAGTCATCATATTGACCTAATCCCTGGTGCAAGCCTTCCCAATAAGGCAACATATAAAATGACATCTTAACAAAATGAGGAAATCAAAAAATAGGTGCAAGAGCTACTAGAGAAAGGTTTGGTAAGAAAGAGCCTCAATCCATGTGTTGTGCCAATTGTTTTGGCACCTAAAAAGGATGGTGAATGGATACTTTGCATAGATTCAAGAGCTATTAACAAGATAACCATTAGGTATAGGTTTCCTATAACCCGGATGGAAGATCCCATGAATAGTTTGGTAGGGGAAAACTACTTTTCCAAAATAGACTTAAAAAGTGGTTACCACTAGATAAGGATCAGAGAGAGTGATGAGTGGAACACAAATTTAAAAAATAATGAGGGCCTTTATGAATGGTTGGTGATTTCCTTTGGGCTATCTAATGCTCCTAGCACATTCATGAGACTCATGAATGAGGCTCTAAAGGATTTCATTAAAAAAATTGTAGTGGTGTATTTAGATGATATCTTGGTATTTATCAAGACAAGAGAGGACCATTTGAACCACTTGGACAAAGTTTTGGGGAAGCTACATGAAGAAAAGCTCATGATTAACCTCAAGAAATGTGAATGGATGAAGCAAGAACTTGTGTACTTGGGTTTTGTGATCTCAGGAGGAAACTTGAAGATGGATCCAAAGAAAGTTGAGGCCATTCTCAACTGGCCTACACCTAAAAAAGTTGGGGAAGTCAGAAGCTTCCGTGGTCTAGCAAGCTTCTGCCAGAAGTTTATAAGAGGATTCAGTCACACTGTAGAACCTATGATAGACACCATGAAAGGGGAGAAGAGAAGCATATTTTAGTGGACAAAGGAGTTTGATCAAAGCTTTGAGTACCTCAAGAAAAAGGTAGCACAACAACCAATCCTTACACCACCTAATTTTACTAAGGTATTTACAATAGAATGTGATGCTAGCAACTTGGCCATAGGGGCAGTATTAAGTCAAGAGGGGAAACTGCAAGCACTTAAAAAATGGAGGCACTATCTATTAACTAAGGAATTTGTGGTGTTCATAGATAATCATTCACTAAGTTTTCTAAACAGTCAAGAGAAATTAAGCCATAGGCACATGAAATGGGTGGAATATCTGTAGGCTTACACATTTACCATAAAACATAAGAAGGGAGAAGCCAATAAAGTGGCAGATGCTCTGAGTAGGAGGGCAGTGCTAATGCAAGAGGTGCAACTCCAAAGTGTGGGTGTAGACTCACTAAGAGGTATGTACAAATCTGATGAAGACTTCCATGATATATTTTCTATTTGTGAATAGTCCCAAGGATCATTTCATAAGGAGTATGAGGATTATTTATTGCAATATGGGTTACTCTTCAAGGGGGCTCAATTATGTATACCTAGGTGCTCCATGAGGGAGACTTTGGTTAGGGAGAAGCATAGTGGAAGCCTAGGAGGTAATTTTGGTTGTGATAAAACTTTAGATTAGATCAGAAGATTTAAATACTAGCCTAAGATGAATTTGGATGTGAAGAAGTATGCAAAAGGGTGTGTTATATGCCAAAGAGAAAAAGGAACAAGCTCCTATGTTGGTATATATCAACCTTTTCCCATACCAAGCAGACCATGGGAAGCAATAAGTATGGATTTTGTCTTGGGTCTGCCAAGAACTTCAAGAGGATATTATAGTGTATATGTGGTGGTAAATAGTTTTAGCAAGATGGAACACTTAATTGCATGCAAGTCAACTAATGATGCCTCCCATATTGCAAGTTTGTTCTTTAAGGAGATAGTGAGAATACATGGGCTTCCATTGTCAATAGTATCTGATAGAGATGCCAAGTTCATTAGCCATTTTTGGAGAACATTGTGGAGAAAATTGGGAACTAACTTAACCTTCAGTTTTGTCTACCATACTCAGACTGATAGGAAAACTGAGGTTGTTAATAGATCATTGGGAAATATACTAAGATGTTTAACTAAGGAACACAATCAGTCATGGGATCTAATCTTACCATAGGCAAAGTATGCCTATAATGACTCAATCAATCGAAGTATTGGTATAAGTCCATTTGAGGTTTTCTATGCAATGCATCCAAGGGTTGTTTGTGAGTTAAGGTACTTGAGTGGAATAAACAAAAGGAGTGCTCAAGGAGAGGATTTTGTTGTGGCTATGCATGACATACATAAGCAGGTCAAAGAGACACTTTAGAAGAATGTGAACAAGTATAAAGAGAAGGCAAACTTGAAGAGAAGGGATGTCCAATTCAAAGTGGGTGGTCTAGTGTGGGAACATCTAAGAAAGGAGAGACTACCTAAGGGAAAGTATACAAATTTTATGATGAAGAAAATAAGACCTTGCAAGGTGGTCCACAAGTATGGAAAAAATGCTTATGAGATTGAACTCCCACAAGGAGTTGCCATCTCACCAATTTTTGATGTGATTGACCTATATCCCTTCAAGGGATTTGTTTTTGTAGGTAAACGAGTAGGTGAACAATGAGGAAGGTATATAAGGAACACTTGGTCAAGTAGCATGGACTACCTAAAGAAGATGCAACTTGGATGTCTGAAGAAGACATTGCTCAACATGGAGTCACTGTTGAAGACCTCATTTCATCAGGAGGATGAAATCTTTTCCTCCTCGGGTGTATGGTGTAGGGCACCTTCACAATTTTGGCTTGTTTTACATTATAAAGGGAGTCTAGATGTGGTTCAAGGAATTTTCATAATATAATAAGGTCATAAATGACCATGAACATGATGCAAGTGATGGTTTTAGAAGTCCTAGGGGTGTAGGGTCTTGTTTGAGTCATAATTTTATAATTTTTTTAATGTTTATATTGTGCACTTTTTGAAAAATCATGTGGAAGACAGAAGTTGAATGGTCACCACTTCAAATTTCAGTTGTGAACCATTAGTAGATGGTTGAAAGATGTTTAAAAAGCCTAAAAATCATTCAAGGTTGTTGGTTAGAGAAAGCTTGGAAGGAAATAAAAGCATATTGCTCTATTTCGTAGTTTTTTTTGTGTTTTTGTATATATATTGAATTTTTACAAACCCATACAGGGAGCACCTCATTTAAAATTCACATCACATGATAGAGGATCATGTTAGCTTTCATTTGAATCCTTTTAGGAAGGTTTTCATTCAAAAATAAGTGAGAACATGACAAATCTCTATAAGTTGAATAATCTGGTGGAATGGGCATGTTAGATGTTAGGGTATGTGTTTTTGTGTTTGTTTGGTAGGGTGGTATGGAGAATGGTGGTCTAACACATGCATAATGATTGGTAAATTGATTCTCTAGACATGAAACCACTAGTTATTGAGTTGGGAAGTGAGAAATTGGATTGTTCAGTGGAAACAAATGTTAGAATTGTTGGTTTTGAGACTAGTCAAGAGTGTACATAAGGGTTCTAAGGCCTGTGGTGAAGTTCTTGATAGCCTTACTTTGGAAAAGAGGCCTAATTAGGCCATAAAGCAGCATTGTGGAGCTGATTGGGGTATTTTAGTCCAAAACAACCCTATTAGAGGGTTGGATATGTTGAAAGACAAGTTGAAGGGTGCCTAAAATGATGAACATCAGGAGTTGTTAAGTGGTTTAGAGGGAGATATAGTTGGATAAGTGTGTCTAGAGGCCTAATTGTGAATAAGCAAGGTTGTAAAGGGAAAGAACACATCAAAAGGTGATTGTGGTTTGTAATTCAATTGGAATCAGTGTGTGTAAGTCCATTTCCACTTTTTCTTACATCAACATTGAGCAACCAAAAGGATTCAAGTCCGAAAGTAACCTGGATGTTGTTTGTAGGTTGAAGAAAGTTTTATATGGTTTGAAGTAGGCACCTAGAGCCTGGTATGGCAGATTAGACAAGTACCTAATTGAACAAGGATTTCAAAAGGGATATGCTAATAGTAATTTGTACTACAAAACTCACTCAAATCAAATGTTGATTGTTGTGGTTTATGTTAATGACATAATTTTTGGAGGAAATGATGATATGTGCAAAAAAAATTGTAGATGAAATGCAAAAGGAATTTGAGATGTCTATGATAGGTGACTTGAATTTCTTACTTGGACTACAAGTAAACTAGAACAACAAAGGAATCTTGATATCTTAGCCCAAGTATACCAAAGAGTTGTTGAAGAAGTTTGGGTTGGAGAACTCCAAACCAGTTTGTACACCTATTGTTACTAGATGCAAGTTGATAAAAGAAAATGATTTACCTAAAGTTGATGCAAGTATGTATAGGAAAATGATTAGAGGATTGTTATATTTGAGTACTACCAGACCAAACATTATGTATGTTATCTGTTTAGTAGCTAGATTTCAACAAGAACCAAAGGAATCACATGTTTTTGTAGTAAAAAGAATCTTTAGATACTTGAAGGGTACAAAAGACATGGGATTATGGTATCAAAAGGATTTAGATTTCACATTGACAGCTTATATAGATGTTGATTGGGTTGGATGTGTTGATAACAGGAAAAGCACAAGTGGTGGAGCTTATTTCCTTGGCTCTTGATTGTTTGCTTGGTCAAGTAAGAAACAATATTTTGTACCTTTATCTATTGTTGAAGCTGAATACATTGCAACATCCTCATGTTGCACTTAAATACTATGGATGAAAACAATACTGAAGGAAATTAGCATATCATTTGATGAACCGATCTTAATTATATGTGATAATACCAATGCAATAAACATTTCTTATAATCTGGTAGAACACTCTAGAACGAAGCAAAGAACCATAAGATATAATTTCCTAGGAGAGAAGGTGATGGAAAATGAAGTAAAACTTGAATATGTACCTACAAAAGAGCAGATTTTAGATATTTTCAAAAAACCATTGAGCAAAGATACTTTTGATTTAGATATAAGTTAGGGGTTTTGCCCCCTCCTAGTCTACAATAAAATGAACCAGGGTGTTCATTAGTCTAGGGTATTATATGATCATTTTTATCTCGATCAATGTTTGGTGGCTTCCTCATAGGCGGAGTGAAGTAAGTTTTTCAAGGAGAGTTTTTCCCTTTGTCTTTGATATCAAAGGGGGAGAAGAAAAGAAGAAAAGATGGTCCTTGATGCTAAGATTAAGTTGTTTGCTTTGTTATTGATGAATGTTGTCATCAATGACAAAGGAGGAGATTGTTGGAATGTGTTGAGATGATGTTGATTGCTTGTTGTCATTAATGGTTTTCATTGATGTCAACATATCTTGGTTGTTTGATTGAAGTTCTATTTTGGTGCCTTGGTGATCTAGATTGGTCTGGTTCCAAATGACATGTTGTAAAGATCTATTTTGGGTTGTATTTTTCCTAGTACCATTCCTCTTGTAACACAATAAGATACATTATTTTGAGTCCAGACTGGTCTGGTAGTTGGTTAATGTGCTTCGACACATGATTTGTATTGTAACATGTATATATTATTCTTTAGTTCCAGATATCATGTAGTGTGTTGATTTGAGTGAAGAAGCTATGTTTGGTCCATGTTTTATTCCTCTCCACCATGGGAATATTTTTGTGGTGACCTATTTTAAATTGTGCTTGGTTGACTTAGGAATTATGAATTTATGTTTGGTCGACTTGAGAGATTATGAAGGCTTGGAATGGTATAAGTATAAGATAATTTTGTTCGATGCAAGCAAGTGTGATAAATTTGAATTTGAATATCCAGACATTGTGAAGTGTGCGAAAGTGTATGATCAAAGGAAATAGATAGTGATATTCTATCTAGTGTTGTTGGTGACAATTCTTTCAGTGGTGGATTTCCTTTCATCATTCTTCTATTGGCAGTGAGCCATTTTTGTAGGTAGTGAGCCTTTCTCTTTTAGCAGTGAGCCATTTTTGTATCTCTAGATATAATAGTTGGGAAGTGAGCCCAATTGACAGTGAGCCATCATGCAATGAGAAATTTGGTAGTGACCCTTTATAAAAATCACCCTAACTAGTGTTACCTTAACTGGTGCTTTATAATTGAGAATTATTATTCTCTATGGTTTTTCCATTCTTGGGTTTCCACATAAATTTTGGTGTTCATTGTGCATGGTGTTGTTTTGTGCTTTCATGTTCATTAATATCTGATTGATTTAAGTTTTGATCCAAATTAATTAAAGTCAAGAAAATTGTTTTATAATAATTGATTCTCCCCCCTGTCAGTTATCTAGACTGTTCAATATAAGGAACCTTCAAAAAATTAATGACATGGAGATGAGTAAGTTGGAAGAAAAACCCAATATAATTGGTTGATGTTGAAATCCTTGCAAAATTCCTTAAGAACCAAAAAATACAAGGATAAACATTAAGAATATTCTTCATTAATATTTTCAATGATGCATGGGGTTACCAAGGTATCCTTTATTTTGTACTCACTAAAGGTAATTACAGTCTTATTGATCCCTTCTCTACTAATATCCTAGGAGATTTTCCATCTATATTTACCATATTGTATGCACTTAATATTTTTTCCAATTCATCCTTCTTCTTCCTAAATTTTTTGTTATATTATTTAGTTACCATATTCTTCTCCAATAGTTTATTTAATAAATCCCCCTTGAATTTGTGTATGGGATCATCTGAGGCATTAACAAAGGATTCATTAAATTTCTTCAATAGTGGCTCATCATCATCAAGAATTTTTGTATGATTATTCTATTTAGTTAACATATCAATGATGGTTAAATTATCATACCTTAGGTCTTCAACCATTTTTTATTAATTACATCTTTCCTTGTAATTATTTAACCATGTTTATTTTTATTTTTTAGTTTTTCTATCCTTTTAGTTGACTTGACAATCTGTTCATTTTTTACAATGTCTTCCTTTAACAATAGACTATCATCTAATTTATCTGCCACTTGCAATTGTATTAACTCAATTTCAATATGTTCCATGCATTCATTGCAACTATTTTACAACTTATTTTCTTTATTCTTCTATTTACTTGATTATTGATATCTCAATATTATAATAATTATTTCCTTCTCCTTCAAATATCAATTCTTTTCCAAATTATTTGTCATATTGAGTTCATGCATCATCTTCTCTAGGTAAGTCATATCATTTTGGGACAAAATGAATAAATGGGAAGGCAGTTTCTCTATGGTATGATCTAGGAAAAATAATTTCTTAATGTATCCATGCAAATGTGGCACATGTTCTTTTAGTTCTTGTTTCTTCATATTCTCTCTTTCCATTATTATTGTAGTTTCTCACACATTAGCTTGTAACTCCTTAATCTCTTAATTTATAATGGAATGTCCAAGGTCAATGGTGAATATTTGATAATAATAAAAGCACCATCCTACCTTTATCTTTCTAGACCAAAAGGGTTGGAAACTTGCATAATCTTAAAACTACTTACATCTCTCTTAATAGCAAACATTATTCTATCTTTTCTCTTTAGTTTTGGTGTGTCTATTTTCTAAAAGAGGCTATTAAAATCAAGAGGAATTATATCAAATTGATGTTACTTTAGAATTTCACCTATTAATCAATCTATGATCTCACTCTCTTATCCATCAATTTACAATTTTTGTTTGACCATTTTCTCATGTTTCCTTGCTAGAGACCTTGGTTATTTTGTTAGAACATGTTTTATATTAAGTTATTCTTGTACTAGTTATTATTTTTCTTCTAAGAAAATTTTATTGTGCTTTTTCATGTGTATATAAATAAATTACAGAGAATGATCAAATGAATTCAATAGAAAATAGGAAATCAAATCAATAAACTCTAAATCAAATGATCAAATTAGACCTATTACCGATGAAGTGTGTGCATTCAAGTAAAATTAATAAAAAATAATATAAATAAATCAAGCTAATCTAACCTACTTTACCTCACCTAAAAACACATAGCCTTACTCCCTTATCAATGTATAAGAATTATTCTTTTTAATTATGATGTGTGTATTGCTCATAAATGCAGCATAATCTTCTTGTTGAAAAGAAAGATCTAAAATGGTTAGATTTTAATTGATGAATCGAGGAGGCTAAAAATTCAAGGATGGATTGAATGATTAAAGGATGTTTGATCTAAGGGTTTCCAGGTAATGAGATCAATGATGTGAGATGTGAGATGAGATCAACAAATGAGTATTGATGAGAGATCAACACAATTATCCATGAGATTGCATGAAGAGATGAACTAAAGTGAAGTTCACTAACTATTCTTAGGAATGATTACTAAGTTTATCTTTGTCTCTAAATTTAGGGTTTGAAAGAATGAAGATAGGACATGCTATTATTAGGAAATAAATAAAATAAATATTTTATTTATTTTTAGAGGAATGTGTAAACTAAAAGAAAGAAATACTTCATTTAATTTTGGAGGAATAATTAGATAATTAAGAAATTATTTAGTTATAAGAGATGAGAACACATTATTTTAATTTTAAATAATTAAAAATTATTTAATTAATGGAGGGAGATGGGTTAATCTAATCAAATAATTGGAAATTATTTAATTAATAGTAATGAAAGGGGTGATGAGTGATAATTATTGGAAATTATGAATTAGAAGAATGTGTTAGACATTTTTAGGTGTCCACATTTTCCCCTCTTTTAGATAATGTACCTTCATGTGTTGTTTCAAAGACATTTTGTTGATATGGAAAATAATGGTAATTTGTCTCACTATTCTCCATCAAATGAATAAAACATGATTGGATAGTAGGTTTCCTCCTCGAGAGGTTGGAAAAAAAAATGGGTTGGGTTCATGATAGGTAAACGAGATAGGTTTGTTGAAGATGGGGATGAAAATAAGGTTCGATTTAGTGAGGAAATTGATTAGGATATTGTTGGGTTTGAAATTCTATAAATATAGGGTTTTAAAGTCTATAAATAGCCCCTTGAGGGTCATTTTCATTTCATTTACAGACTCCTAATTTAGATAATTGAGAGCCCTTTTTTTGAGATCATCAACATGGAATACTCACTATAGAGCCTCCTCCATACATCCTCCAAGGTGATGGTGGCCTAGGAGATGGATATGTTCTCTCATATGCAACAAAAGATTAGTGAGTGGGAGGCCATGGTGGTTCCTTAGGTAGTAGTTTATGATTTAATTGAATTGAAACCTATTCAATGGGCTTGTAAAACATATGTAGAGGATGTAGGGACTATCCTAGATTATACTTTATGGTGGGCACTAAATCACCCACTTATATTTACACAACTAGATGATGGGGTAGTTAGGTGACCTAGATAGGAGATAGAGCTAAATAGGGTTCCTAACATGAAACAATTGTGGGGTTGGTGTAGGGGGTGGAAGTAGGAGGCTAGGGGGATGATGGAAAATAGGGATTGGTGATGGTGAGACATAATTGGCAGAGGGGTGGAGGGTATGATGGCTAAAGGGGTGGTGATGATGGGGATATGGGTGTGTGAATATGAGTTTCACTTTTTGAGCAATACCAAGACCATAGGGAGAGATTTCTACCATGTAGAGAGAGAAAGCATCTTAATTCAACTAGCTTAGAGGATGGTTGATTGAGATGTTGACATAGCTCAATACATGAAAGTAGAGGTACAAATGGCTCAAGTGACTATTGAGAGAGATGTAGTGAGGGAACACCTCAAATATATAGAGGAAAAAAGTAGGGGTGGAGGAGTTGGAGTAGGTGAAATTTTCTCCATGGAAAAGTATGAGGGTGATATGTGGGTGTTGACATAGGAGGCCACCTACTACAACATGTTATATGAGCTAGTAGTGCCCATAGGGAGGAGAGCACCAAAATTTTCTAATAGGATTAGGGAAACAAGATTAGTTGGGAGGTCAGATGGACCAGTGGGTTGTTTTCTACTGATTGGATTGCAACTAGTGTAGCCAGGGTAGTTAGTAGGAGAGGGTCTAGGGTCACAACTATTGGCTTAGTAGATTTTTCATCCCCACCCAACTTCTCATGGTTAAGAGGAGAAGAGAGTGAGTTGGATGTAGTTATCATGTCTTTGAATATGATGTGCAAATATTTTAGGTGTATACACACATTTTTTATATGCATGTGGGTAGATGTATATGTATATGTGTGACTCTTGGTAGCCATTGTATAGACATTTTTATATATAGACTATCTATCATGCCATATTTTTTATTTTTATATGACATGAAACAATATTTTTATGTGATTATGGTGTTATTTGCATGTGATGAATGTTAATATTATTTAATATATGCATCTAATGATTTATTTTTATTTGATGGTATATGATGGATGGATATGATGATGCTTAGATTAGATGATGACATGATGTGATGCTATGATTTATTTTGTATTTTTGATGATGTATTTGATGAATATATGATGATGTTATGATTATGTATAAAATATGTATGATGTTATGATTGTACTAATGATTTGTGCATGAAGGATGTGATGGATTTTTTATTTGTGTCATGATACTTGGATAGTATAGTTAGTATGATGAATAGGATAGAATATATTATTTTTGATAATGATGGTGTTGCAACTTGATAAGCTTGGTTGTCATTGATGTTAAAAGTATGTCTAATATTGTTGAAGTTTGATTGTCATTTATTTAAGAGATTTGTTGATGTCAAAATTGAGTTGCAGTCTAGTTGATTGGTTGCCAGAGAGATGTGTTTGTGAGTGATAGTTTGAAGATTGTGTTGTTTCTATGAAGATACTTTTATAGGTGTAAAGGTTTTATTTGCATTCCTCTAAATTTTTAGATATAGTTATGTGGTTTATAAGTTAATATTACAATGTTGTGAAGGTGCTATATCCAAATTTTCATATCATTAGTCCTTCCACAAGGGAAGTTAAAGATGATAGAGTTTAGGCCAGTGTTGTCTAGTGACTAGTTTCAATATATGCTAGCTTGCGCCCACTTTTTTTTGTATGAAGTTATAAAATGCTTGTATGTGAGTGTTATTGAACATCATGTGATGTTTTTTTCTACTCTTCAAGTGTTTTCTATTTATCCGAAATAGGTTGTGGACTAGAATGAAGATGTTGATGGGTTATTCTTTTTCCTAGCCGAGTAGGGTATGTTGAAGGTGTGCACCACAAGTTCAAGGTTGTGTAGATTTGGAATGTTTCAAGGTGGTGTATGGGGCATTCTAATTCATCTAGAATACCTTCTTAAGTAATTTCCTATCATTTATTTGTACTGCCAATGTTGTGATGGCTAACATGTTACAAGTTACATGTTTGTTTGCTTAAGGCCAACCTAATTTGAATTTTCGAAGCATGCAAATGTTGTTCATTGAAGATTGAACTTGTGAAGAATGTTTAGGACTAGGTTAAGCATGCGTTAGAATCCAAAAGGAATTTTCCTCTTCCTAGTGTTGTGTGTATTCCTTTTGGGTCTTTCCCTCTACACATTTCATGTTGTTGTTTGATCTTTGGCCTACTTGTAATTGTAATATTCTTTGTTATAGAATGACACATATAATGTAATCAATGTAATATATTGTATAAATTGTAAACCTAGTTGATCTAGGTCGAGTGGTTGAGGTATGTATGTGTAATGCATTATGATAATTGTATAAGTGATTGAAAGAGAAAGAGAAAAAGTGGAAGATATTTTTTGGATCCAATTTGATCATATATCTCTGTTAGAAGGAAAGTGAAGAGTTTTCATAACTATTTATTGGAAGACGTAGTGAGCCAAAGGGAAAATTTCTTGAAGATTGAAAGCAGTGAGCTAGTAAGCTACAAAGAATACATGTGAAGAAGTTGTAGAAGAGTTTTCAAACAAGAATTACAATCATCAAAAGAGAAGTGAAAAAGAAGAATTGCAATAATCAAAAGGAATGAGTCTAATTGTCATATTTAGACAATGGAAGGATTGTCATGATATAATATTTTATGAGTTTGTTCTCATATCAAGGAGTAGTTGCTTCCTTAGGTTGTAGCCCTAAAACAAAGTCTGCATGGAGTTGTTGCTTCATTGGGATTGAACCTAAAACCTCTTTTCAAGGAATAGTATATTCCTTGGGTTGTAGCCCTAAAACAAAGTTGTAACCATTATTCATTTGTGAGGTTGGATTAAGAATGTAGCTCCTAGCAGCATTTCTCACTATGGTTTTTCCATTTTGGGGTTTTCCATATACATATAGTGTTGTGCGGTGTTTTTTATGTGTTTATCTTTCACGTTCTTTCTTGTTTTGTAAAGTTTAAGTATCTACTTATTCTAAAGGGTTTGAGATTTGATAGAATACCAATTCACCCCCCCTCTTAGTATTTTGGTGTGTTTTTAACAATTGGTATTAGAGCTTGGTTCCTTAGAATAATTCTAACAACTTGAGGAAGATCTTGGATGGAACAATAAGGATCTCACAAGGTGCCTAGGTTTGATAAAACAAATTTCACTTTTTGGAGATTTCAGATGGAAACCCATCTATTCTCTTTGGGGTATGGTGTTTGGAAATTTTTCAAAGATGGATATACTATTCCTACTACTCCTCCAACTAATCCAATTGATTTTAGGGCCTATGAGAACAATCAAAAGGAAAATACTATTATCTTGAGTGGGATATTAGATTTTGATCTTGTAAAGGTAATACACTGCAAGTTAGTAAATGAGGTCTAGGATAAGCTTAGAGGCATCTATGAAGGAGACATCAAACTGAAACAAGCCAAGTTGTAGATCTACAAAGGACAGTTTAAGAACCTAAAAATTTCAAAGGATGAATATATTGTTGGATATGTTCTCTAAGTAGATGGAGTGGCCAATGCAATTAGAGGTCTTAGTGAAGATCTTAAAGAACCTATGGTAGTCAAAAAGGTATTGAGATCTCTTCCTAAATATTATAGTTCTAAAGTATATTTTATTGAGGAATCTAGAGATCTAGATAAAATTTGAATGGATCAATCATATGATGCCCTTATTGCATTTAAAATGAGAGAATATGAGAAAGTAGTTCCAAATAAGGAAGCAACCTTCAAAGAAAACAAGAAGTAAATATATGAAGCATTTGATTTGGATAGTGACATTGATGATGAAGAAGAAAACTTTGTAATAAAGTTGAAGAGGGGTATCAACAAGTACAAAGGTAAGCTACCTTTCAAAAATTTCAAGTGTGGAGAGGTTAGTCACTTTTTTTATAAATGTCTAATTGAAATATTCTTAAACTTGAGAAAAAAAGATCCTTGAAGAAAGAAGGTTAAGAAGAGTCTCTACTCTATGGAAGATTCCTTCTCTATAAAGGATGATGAATCTAGTGGTCTAGATAATGAAGATAAAGTGTTATTTTTGGATGCTAGGAAGATTGAAGTTAAATCTAAAGATCCAAGTGTTGTGTGTACTTATTTTCATGCAAAATATGAGGAAAACTCATGGGTGATTGATAGTGGTTGTTCCAACCACTTGACAGGAGATAAGAGAATGCTTATAAAACTTGTGAAGTGGAATGGTCACATAGTCAAGCTTGGAGTTGATACTTTAGTGTAGATGTGTGGAAAAGGTTCTATTAGCATTAATGGAAAGAATAAGATAGAATATATTCTTTATTTCAATCATCTCCAATACAATCTTCTTAGTCTGAATCATACATGCATGAATGGCTACAATCTCATTTTCAATCAAAGCGGATGTTAAATCAAAAAGGAAAGACTAGAAAATTGGTTTCTAATGGATCTAGGATAATTGGTGGCATATACAGTCTAAGATATGTCAATGGAAGAGTTTTTGTCTAGGATAAGCAATTGAATGTTGTCCTTGTCATAGGATAATGGGACACATTAACTTTGAAAATCTTATGAAGATTAGATAATTGCATGTGGTAAGAGATATTCCTAATATAATCAAGACTTCAAGTATTGTATGCGAGGAATGTCAATTTGGAAAATAGACAAGGATAAGTTTCAAGTATAAAAAATATTCTTCTTGTAGACAATTCAAGTTGATACATACTAATTTGTGTGGACCTACCAAAAAAAAAAGGTCTAAAAGGAGAAAAGTATTTCATGCTTTTTATTAATGATTTCTCTAGGATGATATGAGTTGCTTTCTTGAAAGATAATTTTGATTCTTTCAGTAGATTTAATATTTTCAAATCAATGGTTGAAATGAAATGAATGTAAAAATAAAAAATTTTAAGTCTAATAGAGGAGGTGAGTTCACATCAAATGAATTTAATGATTTTTGTGAAAAAAATGTAATAAAGAGGAATTTGTCTGCTACTAAAACTCCTCAGAAGAATGGGGTAGTGGAAAGGAAAAATAGGATTGTTTAAGAAATGGCAAGGACCATGTTGATGGAAGAAAATATGCTTGATTTTTATTTGAGAAAATTAGTTCATATTGCAATATATATTTTAAATAGAGGAATGTTGAGGTTGAAAGACAACAAGACTCCTTGTGAGTTGTGGTATGGAAGAACTACAAATGTCAAGTATTTTAGAGCTTTTAGAAGTAAATGTGATGTCGAAAGAGATGAAGTGTTGAATGAAAAAGACATCTAAGAGGGGGGGTAAATCAGTTGTATCAAATTAAAACATAAAAACGATCAATAGTAATTAGATCCATGTGCATTCATTAAACCCTTAATCTATTAAAATGTTTAAACATGAAATGAAGATAATAGAAAATGAAACAAAAACACCACACAAAAGAAAAAACCAAATCTACATGGGAAAATATAAGAGGGGAAAAAATGGTGAGGATTAGCTCACAAAATAAGTAATTGAAAAACCAATAGAAAGAGGCTCAATACTAGAATAGGACACACTATCCAAAAAGATTCATAGCCCAAGCTCACTGCCAGAATAGAAAGGAGAAAAAAGATAAAATGTTACACAAAGAACACAATATCAATGCAATAGAGAATTCACCACAATAGCTCCAATAACACTTGCAACCTTCAAGAGATTAAGATATGTCCAACTCACTACATTCAACAATCTTACATTATATCTTTCATCAAATTTCATACTTCTACATTTAATTTCACATCACAACACTCAAATTTATTTCACACTTCATCTCACATAGCTCACCTTGCATTTATACCATCCACAACTTAAAAAACATCTTTAAGTTGGATATACACACCTTACATAAAAATTCAAAAATAGGTCAAAACTAAGAATTCTTGTGGTGGATAGGAATGAAAGTGGACCAATACAAAATTTAATTGGGACCCAAATCAACACTCACACAATGCACTATTCCTTCATCAAAACTTGAACATCTTTGAATGTAGTGTAAACACTAGG
>VDFB02184464.1:0-18177 GCA_007258455.2 Sequoia sempervirens | reverse complement strand
GGCACTCCCACCAGTATGTGGGGTACTATCAAACTATATACCATCAATCCAAAAATGTGCACTCATCTCATGGATGTATGCACCACCTTATGGATATTCTAGATTTTTTGGGTGGAATGGGTTGTCGAGTAATGAGGTCAAGAAAGTAGGGAGCTAGATGGGATTTCATTTTTTTAAGGTCTAATATTTTTTTGTAAGAGAGACCATCAGAATAAAATTGTCTCATTTGTTCTTTGTCTCATCGATGCCTATCAAGATCAGAATTGATCATCTTGATGGCATCAACAACGTTTTGCATCGCAGATTCAAAACGTCTCACATGTGGAGGAATCAATGCTTGACTCTGCATAGCATTGATTTGATTTTTTAAGGATGCAACTTGATCATTTATTCGTGCTCCCAAGCGAAACTTGTCAGATGCGATAGGTGTTGGATGTGGCATATTAAGTGGAGGTGGAGGGGGAGGTGGAGGTGGAGGGGGAGGGGGAGGTGGAGGTGGAGGTGGAGGCGGAGGTGGAGGTGGAGGGGGGGTAGGTGGATGTGGCTGTGGCTGAGGTGGTGGATGGATGATATCATCAATGTTAAAATCATCCATGATATGCTCTATATAAATGTGCACCTACATTAAATCATACAAAATAGTCCATGTGCATACATATATTAAGACCATATATTTAATTGAAATAGGATGAGCAACATATATATTAAGATCATATATTTAATTGAAATGCACATATATATACATTGATTGTTCAACTCAAGAGCATGTCCATACAAAATTCAAAATTAAATGTATGTACATGTACATTTAAAACAAAAAATATGATGCATAATTTGTATGTGTACAAATCATTAAACTAAACTATGTACATACACACAAATTTCAAAATTTAAGAACTATATATGAAAATTTTTAATACATGCACATACATACTAAACAATAAACTTGAAACATTCACAAAATCTCATTTTATGTCTAACACACACACACACATATATATTACAATTTTTCAGCAGGAGAAATCATGATCTAGTAGATAGTCATAAAATATATACTATTATATACTATTCATTATAAGTTCATAAATTCCACCAAATTCATAAATCCATGTCACTAAAAATATCCATCTAGAACCAAAATCATAACGTCACTAAAAATATCCATTTGGAACCAAATTTATAAATTCATCATTACTAAAATATCCATCGCTTCCACCAAATTTATATCTATAACTATTTAAGATCATTGTTTTAATTTATAAACTATTATGGCCCCTATTGCATAGGATCTCTTTACTTTGTGTTTTCCTTTTCAAAATCA
Source organism: Sequoia sempervirens (assembly GCA_007258455.2). Classification (NCBI taxonomy): domain Eukaryota; kingdom Viridiplantae; phylum Streptophyta; class Pinopsida; order Cupressales; family Cupressaceae; genus Sequoia; species Sequoia sempervirens. The sequence goes on along the minus strand of VDFB02184464.1, from coordinate 16,856 downwards.
GGAGTTCTCCTCTCCTCTAGCCATTGTCGATGCTCATCTATGATCCCATCCATAGCCCTGACAGCATCAACAAGGGTTTGCATCCTAGATGCAAACATCCTCACAGGAGGTGCGACACATTCTTCATTTTGAATAATGTTGATTTGATCTTGGATGGTTCTAGCAAAAGCATTGATTTGTGCTTGTAAACAAGCATGTTCATTGATTTCAGGTGGTGGAGGTGGGGGGTTACGAGATGGAGTGGGTGGAGGTGGAGGTGAAGGTGTTGGAGATGGATGGCATGGAGGTGGATTGCGAATATTATTGAATGGATCCATGTGATCTTTAAGATATGAGTGAACCTGCATTAGATTTGTAATTTCAAGATGTAAGATACATGTTTAGGAAATACTTTTAAACCATTCAATATAAATGGCCTTAAATAATTGAATACAAATGATAAAATATGTAAGCCTCATTTATGTCTAAGGCATATGTTACTTGAATGAAAATACAATTAACTATTAATATTATATAATCTTGCATGATCTTATTATTGTTAAATTTGGTTGCCTTGGGCAACTTTGATCACCAAATTTTAAGAACTCTTTTATCCCCTTAAGAAATGTCATATTGAACCCCCTTTTGGCAATTAAACTCACGACATGGTGACATGATGGTTTGTATGGGGACTGCATGCCTCAGTGAGGTCCTAGGAGAAAATGGCATGACTCAAATGAATAAAATTTGGTGAAGTTGCCCAAAGCAACCAAATTTCATTAAGAGCCCTTAAAGAAAAAATGATGGCTTTAGGGTTTAGGGTTTAGACTTTAGAGTTTAGGGTTTAGGGTAATAGGATAGCTTAAGGGGATCTACATGTAGTAAGATCCTAGGAAAAAATTACATGGCATAAGGGAATGAAATTTGGTGGAGTTGCCTAAGGCAACCAAATTTCATTAAGAGCCTAAGAAAAATGATGGCTTTAGGGTTTAGGGTTTAAATTTTAGAGTTTAGGGTTTAGAGTAATAGGATAACTTAAGGGGATATATGTAGTAAGATCCTAGGACAAAATTACATGAGATAAGGGAATGAAATTTGTGGAGCGCCCTGCAAGGCAACCAAATTCCATTAAGAGCCTTTAAAAAAAAATGATGGCTTTAGGGTTTAGGGTTTAGACTTTAGAGTTCAGGGTTTAGGGTAATAGGATAACTTAAGGGGATGTACATGTAGTAAGATCCTAGGACAAAATTACATGGAATAAGGGAATGAAATATGGTAGATTTTCCTAAGACAACCAAATTTCACTTTATGGTGTTGGGTAGGACAAAATGAATGGTTTAGTGTTTAGGGTTTAGATTTTAGAGTTCAGAGTTTAGGGTTTACAAAACTTAGGGTAAAGTTTTGGTGCCCCTTGAAATATTTAATGAACTTGTAAGTTAGTGAAGAACATTTTCTTGTGGAATAGTTGATTGAGATCTACTCTTGTTTCAACTGACCAACCTAGATCATGAAATCTCATTCATATTATAATCTTGCACGATCTTATTATTGTTAAATTTGGTTGCCTTGGGCAACTTCACCAAATTTTAAGAACTTCTTTGATCCCCCTAAGAAATTTGTCATATTGGGACCCCTTAAGAAATTGATTTATGATTTAGGGTGATAGGATGTATTTAAGGATCTAGAGTGTCGAAGAGGTCCAAATTTAGTCATACCATATAGCCCTCATTGGTTCCATCTTAGCCTCGGGTCAAAAAGTGTTTACCCCCAATAAAAAGCATCATGTTAAAAATGAACTCAATCTATAAAGCATATCACAAAAATAACCAATAACTTTAAATGCAACCTATAATTCTAACCATATAATAGAATGCTAAATGATCCCCAATTCTAAACCATATCCTAATTGAATTTCAAACCTAATTGAAACTTAATTAAATTATAACCTTTACCTAATCTTAAATGTACTCCTATATTATATTATATTTAAATTAACTTATATTTGTATTATAATTATATTAATATTTATTATATATTCCTAATTGTAACCTAACTATTTACTACAAACCTAATTGAATCTTAAGCCTAATTCTCATTAAAACCCCAAGTAAATTGTAACATTACCTATCCTTAATTGTAATCTTATATTATATTTTATGATATTAAATATTTGCTTATTTTAATATATTATATTAAATATAAGATATTATATTAAATATAATATATTATTAAATATAATATATTATATTAAATTACAATAGATACATTAAATATAATATATTATATTAAATATAATATATTATATTAAATATAATATATTATATTAAATATATAATATATTAAATAATATAAATATTTAATTATATTTCTTTCATATGAATCCACATCCCATCTCTAAATTGTAATAATAGCATGTAGTTCCCTCCAACCTATCATCATGTACCTCCTCCCCTTCCCATGTAATAAGTGTACCTTATAGGTGTTAAATGGTTCCATTTTGGTCTCCTTATTGATGCATTTCTATCCTTCCACATAAATCTATATATTATCAAAATATAGGTACTTTTATGGTTATTGAATCTCTCTTAATTGCTAAAGAATCCATTATGATTGAGGACATGGTGGATTTCATTATCTAGGATCACATCTTAAAAAAATCTTATAGAGGTAATGTGGTATGTTTTTCTTAATACATATATTCCCATACAAACCTCTTTCCATGTATTATCAACTCTCCTATATAATAGACACCTTCCTAGATTTAAATTTCATATGATATATATGTACCTAAGTGTTTCCAATTGGAATTTCTATAATTATACTTTTATGGCATTCTAGATATTCAAAATAGTTTTCATAAATCTACCAAATAGACTCATTCTTGACATTGAACCTACATAATTTTAGGTATGTCCAATGAAAGAAACTTTACCCATAGCACTCTCACTCACGCTCTCAGTTTTCTTCCAATGATTTAGAACCCTAATGATCATGTCTAATTGTCATAGAGAGTGATCATCCACTCTTCATAAACTTGTAGAAACCAAAAGGTTTTATATTATGTGTTCAAATAAGTGAAAACATTACAAAAATCTCTACTAAATGGTGACAATAGAGGGTTTTTTAAGGCAACCAAATTTCATTTTAAGGTCCCAAGACAAAATTCAAATGCTTTAGTGTTGAGGGTTTAGATTTTACAGTTTAGGGTCTAGGGTTTAACAAACTTAGGGTGAAGTTTGGGTGGCCCCTTGCACAATTTTAGGATTTGCAAGTTAGTACAATTGAATCGTGATTGCACGCTTTTAGATTTAATTTAATTTGTTTAACTAAATTTAAAAAACATCAAGATAAACTTTTATGAATTTTAATCCATTCCCTTAACATATTGATTTCTAATCTAATTATAATTTAACATTGAAACTAAAGTTTAATATACATCATTTTTTCCATACAAAGCAAATAAATTTTAAAACATTTAAGCAATGCAAATGAATTTTTTTGAGCTCGAAATTACCTAGTTTTTAAAATCAAAATGATTTGTTCGATTTCAATTTAGGGTTTTAACAATTTTTTTGTTCCAATTCAATTTAGGGTTTCAATTTCTAAGCAATTAGGGGTTTTAATGCAATTTTTCCGCTTCAATTCAAACTAGGGTTTTCAAATTCAATTCTTTTCGCTTGACTGAATTGTGGTTTCAAAAGTTTGATTTGGATTTAAATGTAAATGTTTTTATTTCATTTTGATTTTGTAGGTTTTCAAATTCATTTTTTTTTGGTTTAATCAAACAATTTAGGTTTCAAAAGTTAAATTTTGTTTGTAAAACACAATTCAACGTTCATTTTTTCATTTTTATGAAAAAACCTTCAGGTTTCATTGCATTTTTTCGTTTATTTTTATAATTATTCATTTCTACTATAATAGTTAAAAAAATGCTTAAAATGTGAAATAAATTTTAAAAAAATGCTAAATTCACTTATTTTCTTCTAAAGTTCAATTCAAAATAGAAAAATGCAAAAAAATAGCATGTAGGTGGGTACCTGTAGTTGATTGTGGGTCATTGCCACCGTGGTCCTAACCATAGCAAAGGAATCATTTTAAAAATATAGTAGATACCAAGATCCCATTTATAGAAATTGGGATCTCATTCTTGTAGTAATTGGGATCTTGTTTCAGGACAAACCGATCCCCGTGTCTTTCCATCGGGTTCGAGATCCCATGGGAAACGAATCCCAATTTTAAAAAGTGATCCCGTCTGCCTCTCGTGCCCTGATCCGAATCCTTGAACGATCCCGATTTCAAAACATCCTTATTAAAATCAGGATCCTAATTTTATTAAAAATCGGGATCCCATTTCCTCAAAGCGCATTTCAATTTTTTGTTATATAAAACCCATGTTTCATGGACTCAACTTTGTGCACTTACCCATCTAAAGAGGAAGTATGGATAGGTAAGAAGGCGGTAAGATATTTTCTCTAAGACCTTCGGGAAGCTGTGAAGACGGGGTATATGTAGATTATGAAAATAGAACTAGCTTGATGCAAAATCAAAGAAATGTATATTTTTTGATATGGCATTGATGAATTTGGCTATAGGTTTGACGGAAACAAAAAAATTGTGAGTAGCGTAGGATGTCATATTCACGAGAAAGTGTTGCAAAAGATTAATTGGCAAACAACATGAGAAGAAAGAAAATGATTATGTAGTGTTGGATGATACACCAAATAGTGATGTTCTAGAGGTTCCTCATGCTTTGCAACAATAACAACAAATACCAAAAACTCTAGTGAATGTTAGACGATCTTCAAGGATAAGTAGACCTCCAAAAATATTTTCTACCTCTTTGTATTCTATTTTATTAATTGATGTTGGTGAACTAGAATGTTATGATGAAGCTATGCAAGTGGATACCAAGGTTGAGTGGGAGCATGGAATGGAAGAAGAAATGGACTCTTTGCTGAAAAAATAAGACTTGGGAATTATGTAAGTTGCTTGTGGTGTGTGGGATTTACCAAACAAATGGGTTTATACATGAAAGAGGAGGGATATGGAAAGAAAATATTTAAATCTGGGGATTAGTTGTATAGGGATTTGTATAGAAAAAGGGTATTGATTTTGATGAAATATTTTCTCTAGTTGTTTTTGATTAGAGGTAAAGAACAGGTTGCCTGAAACCCTTTACATTAGAAAGCAGCTAAAATAAAAGATAAGAACATTAAGCCAAAAAATAGCCCAACAACAATGACCCATCAACAAAAAAATAGCCAAAAAGGAGGACCAACCAACAACACTACATGCTTTTCAAATATCTACCGCCTCCACGTCACAATCTATAGCTTTCTGTGCATCATCAAAAATATTAGAACTATCCGTCCCAGATGCCCCACCTTGAGCTTTAGTTTTGTTCCTAGCCCTAGCTCCAGGACCATCCGTCTTTACCTCTGAAATTGAAACAATACCTTTCTCACCACCCTTCCCAGCAACAACATCCTCCCCCATCTGCTTATCAATAACAACAACCTCAACATCATGGGAACTATCTTTGCGCTTCTTTTCACTAACCATTGTGGAAGTAACAATAGTAGAGTCGTAATTTCCAACAATTTTATGACTGTCCCCTCCTCTCATCACAGAATCCCAAAATTTCCCCATTTGATCCTCTAGAATGAGGATTCTTCCTTCCATATTCTACTTCATTTTGAGGGTTTCCTTCGCAATAGTATCTGCCATAGTATTTAAGGAGTCAAACAACTCATCTATCTAATTCTAAACAGATGACCCCTCAGCCTTGTTAACCATTCCCATGACTCTGACATTCATTTTATTGAGCTCATGGAAAAACCATTTAAAAAGCTTAAACGAAACAATGGACCCCTCACGTGCGGTCCCAAGCACATTAGACAAATCATCTCGATCAATATTAAAAACCCCTTTACCCAAGGTATCCTCCTCCTCCTCAGAGGAGCTAATCCTATCCTTATCAGCAAGGGAGTCCTTACCTATTTCCACATCAATTGGAGACTTAAGCTTATAGATGGAGCTCACAATTCCTTCTGTCACCGCCTATCTCTTCATAATCCTCTCCAAGTCGACACCTTGGGTTTCCAATGCAACAACAACATCCCCATTCTTATATTTCACTTGCATAACCAGCTTGACACTCAGGGAATCATCAACAAAGAGGTCGCTCGCAATTGTGAGAGGATGGACCTACTTCAGAGTTTGGCTTGCAAACTACAAAACCCTTTTCTTCCCACTCACTTCCCCCAAATTCTTCTTCTTGGCAGCCGGGGGAAGCAAGGATGCCTCCCCATATAGGTCATTCATCACCTTCAGACCCCTACACGACACAACATCAACAACTTCATCACTACAAATTAAAAAACCTCCACTAGCACAAGCTTCCCCTTTTTTCATCTTTCCCATGGGAGGGAAAAGTGGACCCCCTTCTAGAGAAGTGAGAGAATCATGAATGAATTCCACATCCTCCTCTGGCTCATCCTCTTTTTCCAAAATCAATTTCCTTTTCTTGACCTTTTTGCTGGCAGGTTCATCTTCAGAGGTTGTTTCATACCTTGCAGCAGGTTTGGGTTGTTTACCCTTTGGGGTAACCAAGGGTTTGGGAACCCCAAAATTCTTTGCATAATCAAAGATAAGGAGAATTAACCCAACATGCAATATGGGTTTTTTTGGGTTCTTCTTGTGATCCTTAATACCCTAGTCAAGAGACAAGAAAATAAAAAGGGAAATAAACCCTCTTCTTATGTCATAAATGGTTAAGAAGAATGAAATGATATGCATTCACAACCGAAAAATGACCTTCCATGGTGATGTGGCACATTAATTCCTCCGCTACATTCCCCCATAAATCCTTAAGGGAACTTCATTGATAACCACAACTCTTAGTAGGGTATGTGCAGGATCATCATGGAAAAATAGGGCCCTTATGGCAAAAATTCCAAAAAATTAGAGTTAGGGTAAACTTGACGTGAAAAAATTCTGAATAAGCATCTATATTATTTTAAAAAATATGTAAGAATAGGGACCTTGTAGAAAATTGAATGTAGTTTCTAAACTACTAGGTTTTAGAAAAAAAAAAATCTATTTTGGTGAAAAATTTGAAATTTCAATGCATTGGTACTTAAATTTTAGGGAAAAATTTAAAAGTAGGTGTATGTCTAACCACCCTAACCACAAGAAAATAATAATATTTTTTTATAATATGTTATATATAAGTGGAGGACCCATGCCCCGATGTGATGCATATTTTTTTGTAATTTTTTTCAAAGTAAATAATTAACTATGAATTTTTATTACAACTCTTTAAAAAAATATAAACTCATATGTCCTAATTTCACCTTAACTTGGTCAAACTCATAAAATTGATTTTTCTTTTAATCCAATAGTATGTGAAGTATAGAATGTGACACATGTTTTGATTCAAAAATGTGAAACCATTTGAAAGCTTACAGGATTTTCAACTCACCTGATAATTCAGGGACTCTTTAACTTGCAATTTGAATAGAAAAATGAAATAATTACTGGCTAAATTGAAAGTAAACATAATTTATATCATGGAAAAGTCGGTGAACTTCCTTTAAAACCCTTTGTTTCATCAATTTTGGGTAAAATAATTGTTTTACCACATGTTCCATCATATTGCCACTTTTTGGCCCATCATGATCCTGCACATACCTAGCAGTCTTTAAATCTTTCTCTTCATCATCTTTGAAAAAAAAATTCATTGTATTTTGTGCCTCCTTTTTGTCCCTAAATAATTTCATACCGTCCATGGCCAAGCTAGTAATACCAGCAATGAATTCTTCATTAACCTCAAACTTAGTCCCATAAAGCTTAAGCACTTTGTCATTCCATCCTTTAACAAAAAGGTTCGTTACCTGTGGATTATTGCCATGAAGTTTCTCCAAATAGGGAGTTAACCCTCCCTTGTCTGATACTTGCCAGACCTCCTTCCTTTCCTTCACAACATCACAAGACTTGGGTTCGACACAATTTCTATCACCACCCATCTCACCACTAGCATCAGAAACCAACTTACAAACACTAAGCACATAGCAGAGAAGGCTCTGGAAAACAATGCCAAAACTACCCAGAATCCGTGTGAGGCCATAGTAGGGACAAGGGATAATAAAGAACAAAGTTTTCCATATCCTACGACACCATTTTCTTGTATGAATCACTTGATTCAAATCTTGCACACCATACTTTTTCATAACAAGCTACTGCATGATGAAGGGCATGATGCCACCAACCATAATGAGACGTTAATCCAATTGAATTCAACACTCATGATTAGTAGTAGCAATAGCCTCTATAGGAAGAGGTTCATTTATACCCCACTCCCTAAAATATTTAACACCAATGTTAGCGAAAATATCTGCTAGCCCATTACCTTCTCTTAAGATGTGTGAAATATAAAACTCATCAAAAGACTTCAAAATATCTATCGAATATCTTTTCTCTAGTTGTTAAAATGACTTCTATTTGTATTGTTTTAAGTATTTTGAATGCTAAATATTTGTATTTAGAATAGCTTGATGTTACCACAACCTTTCTCCATGGTGATTTGGACTTGAGTAAATATACATGGAACAACCACAAGGATTTGAGGTCAAAGGTCAAGAGAAATTGGTGTACAAGTTGAAGAAAAGTTAATATGGCTTGAAGCAAGCACCTCGGAAATGGTATATTAAATTTGATAGCTTTATGGCTAAGCATGGCTATAGTTGATGTAATTCAAACCATTGTGTTTATTTTAAAAGATTGGATGATGATAGCTACATTATTTTATGTTTATATTTTGATGATATTCTTGTAGTGGGGTCTAACATGGATCACATAAAGGAATTAAAACAATAGTTAGAAAATTCATTTACCATGAAGGATTTGGGGGTAGAAAAGAAAATCCTTGGTATGAAGATTACACGAGATAGGAAAAATAGAAAGTTATTTTTATCTCAAGCTGATTATGTTGAAAAGGTGTTGCAAAGGTTTCATATGGAGAATGCAATTTAGTTGTCAGCACACCTTTTCCCAGTCATGTTAAATTGACTAGGAAGAAAAAATGTCCAAGGTACAATATGATTTAGTTGTAGGAAATTTAATGTATTCCATGGTATGCACAAGACCAGATATTACATATGTTGTAGGAGTTGTTAGCAGGTATATGAGTCATCCCAGAGTTGAGCATTGAAATGCGATGAAATGGATTCTTAGGTATTTAGAGCACATCAATAAATATTTTATGTTTTGAGGGGCTCTAATACTTATTTAAGGCTATGTTGACTCATATTTGGCATGGGATGTAGATACCGGTGAGTACCTGGGTTATGTGTTCACAGGTTAGTGGGACAAAGTGAGTTAGTTTTCTCTCGATTTTCAAAATATGTTGTTTATCCACCATGGTGATATGTTGTTGTGAGGTGGAAAATGAGATGATATGGCTGTAACTTTTTTGTGGAAGAAGTTGGAAAAAGAAGCTAAAATTACTTGTTTACAAGCAGCTTGGTCATCCCACAATAATGGGTTACACTTTTTGGCCAAACTTGACATTGAAATCAAAATTTTCAGTGAAAACTTCACTTTTTGACACTTATAGTAGGTAAACTATTAGGAATTTGAAAATGATGTAAACTAGTGATTTGTGAGATTTTGTTTGTAGATTTTAAATGTATTTAAAAAAAAAAAATGAAATTAAATTGTAATTTTTTTGCATCTCCCTTGATAACTAGTTTTTAATAGTAAACAACATTTTTAAAAAGTGGTGTGTACTTTGGCTCATATAACTTTTTTTCTACAAAGGATAAATTTTGATTCTTTTGAATTTAGGTTGGTAACACAAGTACCTAGTGCTTTCATTTTGTTTCATAGAATTTTGTTAGATATTTTCTTTAATTAAGTTTTGAAGTCAAACATTTATAACTTAGACATAGGTGCACTTCGGCTCGAATAACTTTTTTGGTATGTATTGAAATTCAATTTTTCTTTTTTTGTTAGAACGAGGACATCGATACCTAGTGGATATATATTTTTCAAAAAAAAAATCCTCAAATTTATTATTTTTCCACAATGATTTTTCATTGAACTTGATGTTCGGTGAAAAACCTATATACTGATAAACTAAAAATAAAATATAATAAAACAAAATATATTAAGTTATAGTTGTTGGAAAGCACGTTTCAATCACTACAATCATCCAACTTGGTTTTATCAAGTTGACTCCATTTCCACCTCCTTCCCAAGCTTCGATAGTAAAAAAAATGCATAAATTTTGAAATGGTGGAGGTGAAGGTGAAAAAATGAGGTTCATTAGAACCCCCCTTCTAATGAGGGGTTCATTGACCTTCATTAGAGGGGTTCATTCGAACCCCCCTATATGGTGCAAGAGTGGGTTCATTAGAAGGGGGGAGGGGTTCATTAGAAGGGGGGTGGTTCATTCAAACCCCCTTCATTAGAAGGAGTAAACCATTTAAAAATTTTTGATGGGCATTTCTAATTTTTCTTGAAAAATTGTAACCCACTATTGTGGAAGGTTTACCTAAGTTCTATACATCTTACAAAGAATTATTCCTTGCACTCTAAAACAAAACAGATACACTTGAGATATCATTTCATTTGGTTAGTATTGGATGGACAGGTAAAGTTGGAAAAGATACATTCAGATCCCAATCAACATAATATGTTTACAAAGGAAGTGACAAGGGAGAAGCTGAGCTCCTCTTTAGCTTGATTGTACTTCAAATTCAAATTCAGAAGTATAACCAGCACTAGGATCCAGGTGCTGTTTCAATAGGATCCTATAAAGTTCAACGGTGCTCGTCGAGGTTAGTCTCCAAGTGGGAGATTGTTTGGTATGGAGCTAATCAGGTCTCTAAGTGGGAGGCTGTTGGTATGTTGTTGATCATGCTATATTGTACACTCTTCATGTATTCTCGCTGGGGTTTGGGGCTGGGTCGGGCCCCGGGCAGGGGTTTGGGGATGGCACCCCCGAGAATTTTTTTTTTCGCATTTTTTTGCTTTGTCACCAACAAAGAAAAAACTGACTTTGTAAAACCCTAATTTTTGGAAGCTTCTAAAACATTATAAATATGGTTGGATAGGGGTTGTAGTAGTGCATTATTTCTAGATTGTAATATATTTACTGGATAATAAAATCGTTAGATAGCTATGGTTTTTTGTGGATATGTAGCTTTCAGTTGGGTGAACCGTAAATTCTTTGTGTTAATTTATGTGTACTGTTTAACATTTATTGATTAAATCACATTTAACTTCTATTAGATGTTGCATTTCTAACCCCTAACACAAGGAAGTTAGGTTACTTATTGACATGCTCTCAGGCTCATGAGAACCTCATTTTCCTCCACCCGGACATTGCTTCTTTGGAGGAAAGCTCTTCTTAAAAACTCTTTCTCTCTTCTTCTTTTGGATTTTTCTTCTCAAGAATAGTTTAATCTTGGACATATTTTGATATCATACTATCAATGTTGCTGCCTCGTTTTACTTTGGAAGGGATTTTTTTGGAAACAATCTGTGCAGGTCTTCCTATTGGATGTCATTGGCATTTTTGGTCCTCTCTCTTAGCTCTTTGTTCGACTTCCTTTGAGTTGGTTTCTTCTCTTTGATGCTTAACTAGGGTTTTTGTTTCTTATGCCTAGTTCTTTCCAGTTACTCATGTTAGTTACTCAAACAATTTTGTATTGCTTCTGCTAGTGAAAGTATTATAATTCCTTGTTACTTCTGGCTCTCAACCATTTTCTACTTCTGGGTTTTGCAGAATTTTTTTCTCCTTCTGCAACCCCTCGAACACTATGTAATTTCCTTTTCCATATTAATAAATTTTGTCGTTACGCCACCTTTACATAAAAAAAAAAACATTCTTCTTTAAAATTATCACTTTTTTTATAAATTGGTACCAAAGTGATGCTACATATGTGTCTAACATACACTTCCAACTAAAATTTTTATTTCCTAGATCTATTTTAACTAGAATGAGCTTAGCTATAACACATTTTAGCCAAAACTAACTTTTAATTATTAATGCTTTAATTTTGGTGTGCTAGAAATCTTACCTAAAAGGTGACACAACTTCAAATTTTCACTTTAGTCTTTATAATAAATCTAATTCATATCTTTCTAGTTATCCTTTTCCAACATTGTATTGACCTCTATTTGCTTAATACCTTCTTCTTGCTATTAATTTCTCTTATTTACATTTTTTTAATCTCTCTATCCTTATCTTAGTTAAAGATTACACCTTTTCATTGGATTTCTATGCTTTCATTGCTAAATACATTTTTTTAATTTTTAATTTTATTATTATATTAGTTCATTTTATACCAATCATTATATTTACTATTTTAATTTTCATAAGATTTTCATTAATAAAACCCTTTTTAAATTTATAATATCAAAATTTTTAACTCTCTTAAACATATTCTTTTTTATTTTTTATTTTTATAAAAAATAATTTATTAGTGTCTTGTTTTGCTAATAAACATTAATTAGGCACTAAAGGGCCACACAAAAACCTTTTAGATGTGGATTATAATAATAAAATTTTCATCAAATCCATTCCATAGTAAAAGGTAGATTATCCTACCAAATTGTTATATCTTATGGTACACATAAGACATAACTAGCTAGGCTTGAAAACTATATATTGTTCTTATAAATTAAGGATCCTCATATAATTGGATTTCAACTTCGAGAAGATACCTTATTTTATTTTCACCTCAATCTAGTATTTCTCTTATGAGGTTGATGCAAACAATTCCTACTTAGGATTGTTTAATTACACTCTAAAATGTTGCATGAAGCCTCCTTATCTAAATGCATCTTATCCTCCAAATATTTTTATATCAAAGAATTTGGGACCAAATTACCTAGCTTAGCTTGTATTTAAAATTATTATGTTATAACTAGAAAATTTTGCCTCATGTAATGGGGAAAGATGAATATTATGTAGAGTCTCCTTAATTGTGACCTCTTTAGATGGGCAAAGACCACAATAACCGTTTAAGTTATTTAATAGAATTATCATATGATAATAAGAGTTCATATACCAAAAAAATGGCACAAGGTGGTAGTGAGGAGTGAAAAAATGTAGGAGGCCTAGAAGGGAAGAGATGGGGAGATATTGAAGAAGAAATCCAATTAGGAGAAGGAAGATTAGGAGGGAGCAGAGCAGGGGAAAACACCCACACCTCATAATAGGGTTTTAAGAATGGAAAATGGGTAAACAGATGCCACCCAATCTATCACAAGATAGAGACTTATACTGTGAGAAACCAAAAATAGGATGGATGGCAGACTCAAGGAGATGGCAGGAGAAGGGTGCTAGATCTAGGGTCGAAGCCAAGCAAATGGCATAGGAGTAGAGAAGGAAGGAGCATGCAAGACAACAGGTGTGGGTGGTTCTGGGAAAAAAGAATTCCAGGAGAAGAGGCATCATCAAATTGGAGAAGTGAGGTGAACGGGAGTCTGAAGCTATCTAGCAACCCTTGGAGAGGAAAGGGCTATGGAAACCCTAACTTTGCGAGTAAGGGAAAGAAAAAATCGTGGGGTGAAAATTTTCCAAGAGGAAAGGGATGGAATCAAGTAGGATGGAGGATGAACACAAAAAATGTGAATCCGAACAGAAGAGGAACTGGAAGGAAGAAATTCCAAGGAAAAAGGAGTGGGAAAGACAAGGAAGCCAATATTAGGCCATGGGAGAGTAAGCTATTCACACTTCCATCAGAGGTGATAGAAGTGAGGGTCTTTAGACTAAAAGATAGAGCTTTATTCACAAAATGGTGTTGTCTGGGATGCCCTAAGGAGGAGATCACAGAATGGTGGAAAAATAACTTTAAAGATCGGGTAAGCATTCACCAATTACCAAACTCCTTTTTTCTTATAGAGTGCATAGACATGAATTTGAAGCAGGAAATTATGTATGGAAATCCCCTATTTTTAAAAGGTTATAGTTTTCATTGCTTAAACTGGGAATCAAACTTTGATCAATGGAACTACTCCATCAAAAAAACCCCCACATGGATCAAACTAGTAGACCTCCCATTTGAATACTGGAATTTGGAAGCTTTGGTGAAAATAGGGGATGGATTAGGGTATGTTTACCTGAGTAGATGAAGATTTTATAAATGGTAAAAAGGAAGCAGAGGCCAACATCCTAGTGGAAATAGCAGAAGGAGTGGGAATCTATAAAAACTTGGAGATCCTGATGAAGTTTGGAAGATGGAAGTAGAAAGTGGAGGTATGTGAAGGATCACACATGGGGAAATGCCTCTTCAAGAAATAAATTTAGGAAACCTAGTTCCAGAAGGATGATAGAAAACAAGGAAAATAATTTGGGAAAAGGAGAGATAGGAGGAAAGATAGACAATAATGAGCAAGGTCGAAACTGAGAGGGGTTAGTGGAAGAATTGAAGGTGTTTCCATAAGCAAAAGGTGTTGAAGAAGAGAAAGTGGAGAACGAAGGAAACATTACTCAAACTGAGGATGAAGGGAGTGATCAAGAACTAGAATCAAAGGATGAAGATTAGGAGGAGGATAAGGAAGGAGAATTGATTTAGGAAAGGATGCTTGAGTAGTCCCAATCAAAAATAAAAAAACCAAACATCAAGAGGAAAGGAAAAAGGGTACCAAAATCAAACAAAGCCAAGATGGAAATTGCAGCTAATGTGGCAAGACGAAGAAAAATTAGGTTTGGGAAGGATGTGATCCTTCCCAGAGGCTAATGAAGATCATTACATGGAATTTCAAGGGCATCAATGTCTCCAGAAAGTGGCGATGGTCACCAAACTGACCAGCAAAGCGGTGGAAATACCACCAACGCGTGAAACCAAATGGAGCAAAGAGGAAGGTAAAAGAAGGATGAACAATTGGAAGCAATGGAGAGGGAAATTCAAGGAAGTAGAGGGTGCATCGTGGGGTGTTGTCACCATTGTCCCACACAATAGCAGTGGTGAGGCAAGTAAAAAGCATTAGTAGAAGAAGGAAACTGGCAATTAACAAGATTTGTATGGGTCGAAGCAAAGGAGGAATGATAAATTCTTCGGCCATCAACACGTAGCGGGACCAATTCCATAATGGAGAAAAGACAAGTATGGAGGAGGATATCAAGTGAGCTTGAAAACCACATGAATAAGACAGGAATATTAGCAAGAGATTTTAATGCTACCCTAAACAATGAAGATAAGCAAGGGGGAATGGGAAAAATCACTATCATCCAGCATGATTTCCAGGAGTTTGTAGACAATGATCAGTTATTGGATCTTCAAGCAAGAAATGGAATATTTACTTGGTTAAACAGGAGGAAGGGCTTCACTAATATAGCTGAAAGGCTAGATAGATTTTTGATCTAGGGAGACTGGGGGGAATTAGTGGGAACTCATGAGGCCCAAATTCTACCATTCATAGGTTTAGATCATTTCTCGGTGTAGTTACTCTTTAGGCAGGATGACCCTCCAAAAGGAAGCCAATTCAAGTTTGAAAATATGTGGTTAAGGGATGAGCAACTTCTGGAACTAATGGAGAAATGGTGGAATGAAATCAAGTTTGGTGACCAATAGGACCTATATAAAATTAGCAAGAAGTTAGGTTTCACTAAATTCAAGCTCAAGGAGTGGAATAAGGCTCATTTCAAAAACATATTTCAGGAGAAGGAAAGACTGGAGCAAGAACTAAAGGCTCTAAATTAACATGTATTACATAACGAGATGGAGGTAGATGAGTTTGAGAATGATAAAATCCTAAAAGAAGAGCTAGCAGAGATTTTGAAAAGGGAAGAATTATTTTGGCCCCAAAAATCAAGAGAGACTTGGCTAAAGGAAGGAGACTGGAACATTAAATATTTCCACAAATAATCAATTGCCAACCACACTAGGAATAGAATAGTAGAAATCGGGAAAGAGAATGGGGAAATTGCACAATCCTCAGAGGAAGTAAGGAAAGAGGTTGTTAGATTATTTGAAGCAATCCTAAACAAGGAAAGCCCAAAGAATAGGGAAACAAGAGAAAGGATGCTAAGCACAATCCCAACCATCATAAATGAAGAAAAAAATAGTAGGCCATTTCAAAAAATTATTAAGGATGAGGTTAAAGGAGAAACTTTTCAATAGAATCCAGACAAGACCCTGGGACCAGATGGCTTCCCAGCTAAATTCTTTCAAAATTTTTGGGATATTGTAGGTGATGACTTGTCAGTGGATGTAGAGGAGTCAAGAAGAAAGATAGTGATGTTGGGGGCATTAAATCACATTACTGACATTAATTCCCAAGAAGAAAGATCCACAAGTAATGAGTGAATTTAGTCCAATTGCATTATGTAATACAATGTACAACATGTTCACCAAAATCATAGCCAATAGGATCAAGAGTGTCCTAAATGAGGTCATATCAAAGGAACAAAGTGGATTTTCCCCAGGAAGATCAATAGCTAAAGGCATAATCGTTTCCCATGAAACCATCCACATAGCTAGGAAGACCAAGGAAGCATGTATGGTGTTGAAGCTAGACATTCTAAAGGCATATGACATGGTGGAAATGCAATTTTTGTTGGAAGTATTGGGGAAGTTTGGGTTTGATGAACACTGGATCAACTAGATAAAGAGCTACATCTCAACTGCCAAATTTTTTGTACTAGTGAATGGATTAGCACATGGATTCTTCACATCATCAAGGGGTCTAAGGAAAGGTTACCCTTTCTCTCCTTTCTTATTCATAATCATGGAAAAAGTATTAGGAAGAGGCATCCAAACCTTGAGGAGAGAAATAAAATGGGTTGGAGTTCATGTAGAAAATAGCATGGAACTCACTACACACCAACAGTTTATAGATGATACCATCTTGTTTGGGTCGAC
>VDFB02184463.1:0-15644 GCA_007258455.2 Sequoia sempervirens | reverse complement strand
GAAGTTGTATTGATCAAAAAAATCAAAGTGTTAAAAAACACATTGTGTTTTCAAACAAGAATCCTCCTCCTCTTTTGCTTTGCATCTTTTCGCCTTTGTTCGTTTGTACCTTCGCTTGTACCTTCGTTTGCTTTTGTACCTATAAAAGAAAAAAGATAGATTATGTGAGAACTCAAAATATCAAACTCATTTTGATTATTTACTAACATGATCCCAAATCTCAAATGTTGACTATTTCAAAATAATCAAAATGACAAATTTTTGCAAGCCCATAATTTTATCAATCATACATAATACATCTTTCAAAAGGATGTCACCACAAGTTCAAATTTTAACTATGACTCTAATGATGAAAATGACTTACAACTCAAAGCCAAATTGTATCAATAATGATATAATACGAGAGAATATTGAGTTGAAATCTGCAAACAAATATACCCGAGTCCTCAAATTAATTGTTAAAAGCAGCAAATGATACTTGACACCATATGTTGCTTAAAGTAAACACTAATAGACTGCGCGCGCCTCCAGATTTTAAATCTGGCTTGGTGAGCAGCTGTCAAACCTGCACGACATTCCTTAAATGGATTTATTCAACAATTCCGTCGATGGAAGATTCCTCTCCGAAAGGAAATCTATCAAAAAGGTAATTCCTGATAATGAATATGTTATTTACTGAGTTTGACCTGCAAGCCGCACAATGAAAGCCACGCACATCAAGATAAGGACAGGTTTAATCAAATTTACTCCGATCTTTACAGCTGCCATTAAGATGATTTGACAGACAATTAGACGCTATTGCTTCAGTCAGAGTTCTTTTTTGCCACCGAGGTAGTAGGTACACAGTGAGTTCGATCCTCATACCTTCTGTATGCCATTCGATCTGCATTAAATTTTGATCAGATAATCATGACGCTTTGGCCATTGATAATCAAGGACTTTTTGGCAAATGAGTCATACATCGATGGCATTGGGCACATCTATTTGTTCAAAGGTGCCTTCTAATGCATTATTCAGCCATGGCATTACTTTAAATCACCCAAGCACATTTTAATTTGGAATTATAGTATGGTCGGTAGAGAGCAGTATTATATTCCTATTCTTATATACTTTGTATTTAAACAAATACTCTCCCTTCACTACGCTGTCTATCTTGTTACATAACAATGCTGTACATATCACGTCAAAAACCAGGTTTTTATGAGACAAGACTCGCGGTGGGGAAGCAGCATTCTCAAAAGACAAAATCTTTCAAAAGAAGAGGTCACTGTCAAGGAAATTGGGGAATCTGCTATTACAGCTCATGTAGCAAACAACAGCGCACTGTCAAGGAAATTGGGTCAGACCATTGGGCTTTCTGAAGATTTGGGCATATCTTCTCTGGGACTAGAGTTCAAAGATGAGTCTTCAGGCTCCTCGTTGAAAGCTCCACTTGCAGATAAGGGCAGAGAAGCTTCGCTTTTATCCCCAATCTCAGTTGCTGATGCTCAAGAGGAGAACAAGGTGGAGGACCATGCTAATAACTATCATGAAACAGAGAACATTGGGGATGGAAATGAATATAGATGATGAATGTGAAGAACTCTGCCAGGGATTGAACACAAAACAGATTTGAAGATGATGAATGTGAAGAACTCTGCCAGGGATTGAACACAAAACAGATTTGAAGAAGACTTAAGATACTTTCAAGCAAATGCAAATCTGTAAAAGCATAGACAAGAGACGTGAACTGTTGACAGGAAATGCGGCAGCATGGACAAGGCACATGAACTATTGACAGTCTGCCTCAAAGATATGCAAACTGTCTGACATAATTCCTCAGATACCTGCGACCAGAATGTTGCTAATTGCAATTGGAAGGTGAATAAAAACATAAACAATGCGTGTGAACTACCCAAAATAATGCCTAAAAACCAAAACAAAAAACGTGTATGACCTGCACGCCGGAGATGTTAGAGATAAACTAACGAGACAATGAAAGTCAGTAAAAGTTTGAAGTGATTTGGAGTGACTCTAATGCAATAATAGATTTAAAAAGTATTTGAACAAACAAATTGACTATCCATGCACATATTGTGTGTCATCCAACTACAAAAATGTTTAAAGCTTATTTGAATAGAGAGAAAAACAAACTTTGTATCTCTATTTGAAGCATTAATCCATCTTTTGCAAACAAAAACAAAGACAATGCATGGACGAAAACAAGGATTTTATATTTCTATCCAATGCATGAAATAAACTCAGCCCTCCTTCTAGCGCCAAGATGAAGTACTTAAATCTGCAATGTAAGACCAACCTCAAAAACTCATTAGAAGGGTTAGTATAACACACAAATCTGCAAATACCTCCATGGAATACATTGCAAATGCCTTCAAAAATGCAACAAATGATAATATAAAGACTAAAACATTATGAAAACAAAGCAAGCTACCTATTCCATGTTGGATTGGTGTCATTATGCTAGTGACCCTTTCCTTAACTCTGATCAAAGCTCAAAATTGAAAATGCAATGAAGATGGTGGAGTGATGATGAACAAGATTAAATCTCAAGTGAAGAGAGTAACCTTGCATGAAATTGTGAAGATTGTGAAGGATTTGCTTGAGGATGATGCTTGTATTTAAAGATTTTCAAAATGTCAAGTGTTGAAGATGGACCAATGTGGGATCAAAAATAAGCCAATGAGTTGAGGACACTTGTCATCATGTGATTAGTTGATGTGTGTGCAAGATTTGGGAAGAGTGCCCAAGAGGGGGAAATTTTGAATTCAAATTTGCAATAAATTTTGAGGGGGACAAGAAAGAAGAGCAATAAATGCCCTGTTTGACTTGTCATGTTGAGGGAAAATGAGGTTTTAATAAATCAACAAAATTGATTTATTGTGCAAGTGGCTAGGTCTAGATAATGCAAGGGATGTGATTAGTATTAGATTAGGATTAGATGATGATTGAGTGCTGATTTAATGCTGATTAGGTGAGTTGACATTTTGACTTTGATAATTGATTTATTTAAATTAGAAAAGGATGGAAAATGATTTAGGATTTGATTTAAATGGCTTTTTGATTTATTTAATTAAATGGATGATGCAAGATGAAGGTTGAATGATAATGTTTATTTGAATGGATGAAAATGCACTTGATTAATTGATGAATGGTCCTAATGCAACATCTAATTTGACTAAATCCGATCAAATGCATAATGTGAATTTTGCATGTCCACAGAGGTGTTCCCATTACTTGGGAAATTTCCATCTTTCAACCATCCACCACTAATCCCTTTACTGTTGCTTCATCATACTTTAGAGTGGCTGCAAAATCCCTGACCATCTCATTATCATATTTGTCAACTTTAGAAAATAGTCCAGCTACCCTACTCTGGTGAATAGAGGTCTAACCATTGTATCCTCTAATATTTCTTTGTGAGCAAATGGTTCTCTATGAATTACATCACTTCCCATTATTTTTTCAATTCTTGTAACCTCAAGAAGTTCAAATTATTCAAATTCAACTTCACCACCTAAAAACTCTCAATCAGTTGCTTCTCCAAATGTCTTCTTTGTACCCGATACTCACAATCCTTCTATCTTAGTTCAATCAAGCAGTCAAATTCTATACATTAGCTCATCTCAAGGAAGAAATCGCATTTATCGGAAACACATAAGTTTTTCTAGTTGTAAAAGGATGGTTATTAATGTAGTCTAACAAACTTGGGTGGAAAAATTAAAAAAAATTGATAGCAAGAATTATAGCAATGATACCCCTCCCGCCAACTTAAAGTGAAGTGACCACACTTCATGCGAAACTGGGTTAGGGTGATAGAATAATAATGAAATAAATGGTGATAAAATTTGCATGCATAGTTTAAACAATGAATAACAATGGATACAAAAAGAAAGATAGATTTAATTACATGAAGTTACCTTTCATACGTGCGAAATAGAAAGTGATGCCCGATGTAGTTATGAATTGAAAAAGGCACATATCATGGTGTACAAGTGATGTGATGTGCATTGATTGCATAGGAGTTGATGAAAAGTGGTAGTTGTACTGTTGTCATGCGCTTTACTAGGAAGTAAAGGACACATGTGTGCGCTAGAATAGTCCATGGGAGAAACGATTGGAATCCACCAAGCGATTGTAGCATGCATGAAATGGGTATTGCTATAGGTACATGAATCATAGGGCCTAATTGAAATGTGAATGTTAGGTCCCGTGTGATTAGGTCTCGAGAAATAAAAAGTACAAGTCCCTCTAAAGTTAGAACATTGTCATTACAGACATTGTGCAGTGTGTGCATGTGATATAGAGCATGGAAAATTAGACCTGGGTAATCTTAGAGGTGGAGTTGTGTAACTTGACCTCTATACTACCAAATGTAGTGGGTAAGTCACTTCTTGTTGGAACATCATCTTGTGCAACAACATCCTGTGGAATATCATCTTGCGGAAAAGCATCCTATGGATCATCATCTTGTGTCCCAGATCCTAAATTAGCTGAACTATGTACACCATGATGGGTTCATTGTAATCGTCATCATTTCATTTATCAATCCAAGGTGGTGTCCATGGCTGTATGCAAGAGAGAAAGTAGAAAACTTGCTTGACATTATATTCTACTTGCAAAATTAAATCCCATTTGCATGAAATGAAATTTGCATGAAAGGGAATTTTCATGAAAGGAAATTTGCATGAAAGGGAACTAATCTAAGGCACACTTGCATGAATTGAAAGACTAAACTACTTCACAATTTCTGGAAATGAAAATCTTTCTTGGATTCAAATTTAATCTAGAAATCTGGAATTACATTGTTGGAAAATGAAACTAGATCTATCCTATTTCCTCAGGCTGAAACAAGCCTTTTTAGTCCCCTCATTTTCTCCAATGATTACCTTGTATTTATAAAATTCATATTCTATATCAATTCACTAAGAATGTGGATCCAAGATCCTATTTTTGAGGGGTCATTTATAAAACTTTAAGAAAATTGAAGTTGTTGTCCTCCATCACGCCACTTTTGTCTCGGTGATTTTATGACACATACTATTCCATTTTTGCTACAAATCATTCCAAATTATCAAAAGGGTTTTTATATATTCAAATATAGTTTCCAGATCATTTTGAATTTTTGAATTTTGTTGAGAAATGAGGGAGATATTGCTGTTTTACTGAGACTACATTTTTGACAATTTTTGAATGCCTAATTTTTATGAAGTCTTTAGTTCTCCACGTGAACGAAGGGATTGTTATCCTTTTTTCTTGCAAAAATCATTGATCATTAACATGAATAACATGCTATAATCATGTAACAACATTTGAGTGATGTGGTAACTTGAGTTATCTTTGGTGGAAGAAGGAATTATGAAATGTAATAATTGTGAGAGATCTTTGAACTCAACATGAAACAAATACTCATCCCATTAATTTTGGAATGATTGATGCTCCATGATTTTGCATGAATGTAGGAGTTTTCTGGGATTCTTCTCTATCTTCTCATTACTTCTTCAAATCCTTCTAAAGATTTCAGGAGTTAACTGCTTCAAGTGTCTAGAGCTCTCTGCTACAAGTGTCTATGAAGCTTGTTCTTCCCATGAGTTATTTAATAACTCATTTATCTGCATTATATCATCTTAAACACTTCATGGAGACATATTAGAGGAAATTTGGATCACATTTAATTACTAAAAATAAATCAAACATTTACTTTATATTTTACTCTAAACAAGCTAAAGAAATTTCAATCATTACTCAAATCCACTTTAACACTAATGCATTAGGAAGAAATATATGATTTTCTTTGATAACATATGAGACAATTTATGGTCTCATCACACCATAGTCATCCATCAGAGATAGGATGAAATCATCATGCTCAAGTGGTTTCTTGTACATCTTGAGTCTATGGCCATTAACAAGGAGGGATGATTTGACTTCATCAATAGTCTACAATTGAATTGCACCATTAGGGAAGACCTGCTTGATTTCATAAGGTCCTAGCCAACATGACTACAATTTTCCTGGAAAATCTTTATACTTAGAATCATATAGAATTTCCTAGTCACCTACAACAAATTCTTTAGTCTTTATGTACTAGTCATGCAATTTAATTCTTTGTTTCTAAACAACCTCTATATGGTGCAATGCTTGTAATCTAATTTCATCTAGGGCGTTTAAATGTTGCAACCTTTCTTTCTGAGATTTTGTTAATTCCATCCCTAGGTCAACTATTGTGCCTAGGTTTTTGTATTCAAACTCAATAGGTAACACTGTTGTTTTTCCATAAACTAGCTCATAAGGGGTAAACCCTGTAGTTGTCTTCCAGGTAGTTCTGTATGCCCAAACAAATTTTGGCAATCTGGATACCCAATCTCTCCTATGAATTTGTATTGTTCTTGTCAGTATGTTCTCAATCTCCCTGTTGGTGACCTCAACTTGTCCATTTTCCCGAGGATGATATGGGGTAGATTTCTTATGTCTTATCTGATATTCCTTAACCAGCTGAGCTATGCAATTTGATGTAAATTGTGGTCCTTGATCAATCACTATCTCCTTAGGAACACCATACCTAGTGAAGATTTCCTCATATAGGAATTTGGAAACATTTCCATCTCTGGAAAACTACAGTACCTTTACTTCTACCCATTTGGTTAAGTAATTAGTACATACCAGTATATATTGTTTTTTATTTGAAGTGGGAGATATAGGGCCAACAAAATCTAGCTCCCATTTGTCAAAAGGAGCCAGTGCTAGTTGAGGTTGTAGTGGCATAACATCACTTCTTATAGGTCTCCCCATTTTCTGGAATCTATCACAACTCCTAGTATACTTAACAGAGTCTTTGTGAAGAGTTGGCCAATAACATCCTATTGTCAAGATTTTAAAAGCTACCCTCTTGGCTGAAAAATCTCCACCACAAGGTTCATCATGGCAGACTTTCAATATGTCAAACACATGATCCTCCTTGATACATCTTCTCATAATGTTGTCTGGACCAGTGTAGAATAAGAATCCATAAATCCAAGAATATGGAAAGCATTTATGAACTATCTATCTTTTCTCCCTAGGAGAAAAGTAATCTGGAACCTTCCCTATTACCAAGTAGTTAGCTATATCAGCATACCATGGATTATGTATAGTTAAACCAAATAATTTTTCATCAGGGAAATAATCATCAACCACTCCTTCATCAGATGTTGTGGGAAATCTGGACAGAAAATCAGCAACCACATTAGCTTTTCCTAGTTTATCAACTATGGTTATATCACTTTCTTGCAACAACAACAACCACCTAACAAGTCTTCCACCTACTATTGGCTTATTCATCAAGTATCTAATTGTTTTATGATCTTTGTGTATGAATACTTGGTAACCAATAATGTAATGTCTAAACTTGTTAATGGTGTAGACAACTACAAGCATTTCTTTCTCTGTCACAGTATAGTTCAATTATGCTCCCTGTAGGTTTTTGCTAATATAATATGTGGCATACTCCTTATTTCCCTCTTTCTGTCTTAGGACAGCTCCAATTGCAAAATATGATGCATCAATGTGAATGTGAAATGACAATGTCCAATTTGGACCTCTTAAAATTGGTGCATTATTCAAGGTTGTCTTTAACTTGTCAAAGGACTGCTGGCAGTCTAGAGTCCACTGAAATTCAATATCCTTTGTCAACAAAGTAAAGAAAAGTGCAACCAATTTACTGCAATCTTGGATGAATCTTCTGTAATAACCTGCATGTCCAAGAAATCTTCTCACATCCTTTTATTTCTAAGGGATAGACAATGTAGATATGATATCAATCTTCTTAGGGTCAACTTGTATCCCTACACTAGAAATGAAATGTCCCAAGATAATGCCTTCTTTCATCATCATAAAACATTTCTCATTACTCAATGGTAAATTGTTTTCAGTGCATATTTTCAAGAATGTTTCTAGATTTTGCAAAGCCTCATCAAATGTTGCACCATATGTAGTGAAATCATCCATATAAATCTCCATCTTATCATGTGCAATATCAGAAAATATACTAAGCATAACTCTTTGAAATGTGGTAGGAGCATTGCACAAACCAAAAGGTAAAACATAATATGCATTGGTACCCCAAGGATAGGTAAATGTGGTTTTATCCTGATCTTCAGGTGCAATATTAATTTGGTTATAACCACTAAAACCATCAAGAAAGGAGAAATATTTCTTCCCTGCCAAAGAATCTAAAACTTGGTCAATGAATGGAAATGGAAAATGGTCTTTCCTGGTGGTAGTATTGAGTTCCTTGTAGTCAACACAGACTCTCCATTTACCACCTTTTTTAGGTACTATGATTAATGGTGAAACCCATTCACTGTCTAAGATAGGATATATGAATCCTGCATTCAAAATCTTTTGCAATTCAACTTTTACAATTTCTTTGAGGGCTAGATTCATGTGCCTTTGGGGCTGCCTTATGGGTCTGTAGCCATCATTGATGTAAATATTGTACATGCATAAGGTAGGATCAATTCCATTCATATCACTATAATCCCATGCAAAAGTTGTTGCATATGATTGCAACATAGTGTGCAAGGACTTTCGTTGTTCATCAATCAATGCTCTATTAACATTCAACATTTTTCCAAGCTCGACCTCTAATTTCATAGACATGTCTTGTACAGAGGATAGATCAAAGTTGGGTATTATTGGAAAGCATTGCTGGGGTAACAAAGTATGGATTATTTGGGATACTTCTTGTGTGGAACTAGTAGGTATTATGCTTTCCAAAGGATCTTGCAAATAGGATAAACAACCTTGCTGTTGTGGGTGCCTTCCATGGTCATTTTGTATGATATGAGCTATTAGCTCATCCTCATCTTGAATATAGAGGGCTACTCTCTATGGTCATTAAGGTTTGCAATGAATAGTTATCCTTATCATCTAAGTGTGGACAAATGGTCAACTCAAGGTCTTGATGTGGCTGATTTGGTGGATAAAGTATTAAATTATTGGTTACGGATCCATTGGATATGATCATTTTTTCTGACCTACAGCCTATAAAGGCATCAGATGTGGCTAACCAAGGTCAACCTAAGATTAGTGGATAACCAACTAGATTTACTTTGGGCTGAAGTACTATAAAGTTAGCAAGGTAATCCCAAGATTCTAATGCAATGACCAGGTCCTCAATAACTCCTTTAGGATTAATTGTAGACCTATCAACTAATTACAAAAATGTCTGAGTAGGCCTAAGATTGGATAATTGTAGTAGTTGCATGGTATCTTTGGTCATCACATTAATTGCAACACCCAGGTCTATCAAAGTATTCTTAATAAGAGTCCCATTGATTTTGATGTCCACCACTGGACTATCAAAGTATATTTGGGAACAATTATATTTCCCAACATTATATCAGCAAGATTACCCAAAACATGGACTGTTTGTGGGTCCTTTATTTTCCTTCCTAGCTTCTTAAGGTAGATATTCTTAACAGTCTTAGTATAAATAGGAATATCTTTGATAGCTTGGATCAAGGGAATTTTAATGTTGACATCCTTTAACTCGCTTAGAAGGTCTATTTCAGCCTCTATATGTTGTTGTTGGATAGCCAAACATTCAGGGAATGGAGGCTTCAGATGTAATGTGTTTTGGAGCCCTTGATTGTATTGGGATTCCAAAGGTGGGTTATTTGAAGCTTCCTTTATAGGTTCTTCATTGTATAATTTTGTGATTTTGGGAGATGAAGATCTTGCAAGCTGCTTCCTTGATTTGAGGTGAAGGTCACTCACCTCTACCCCATAAGTGGGGTATTGGACAACTTCATTAGTATAAGCCTGTTGAACATGCTTAGTGTTAGGGTTAGGTATAGGTTGGGAAGGTATTTGAGATGGTTTAGGTGGCTGAGATCGAGGATTTGATGGAGGCATTATATCTTGCTGCTGAGGTGGAGGAGGAGGTAGCATAGGCTACTGGTAACTCATATTTTACTACCATTTTTGGCCTTTCTACCACTGAGGCTGCCATTGATTCTGCCAGGTTGGCAATTGTGGATTGTAGTTGGAACCCTGAAGGTTTTTTTGTGGCCATGGGTTTGGTTGCTTGTTCCAATTTGACTGGGCGTATGGCCTTTGTTGGGCACTCTGCCACTAGTTCTAATTTGTTTTCCAAGGCTGAGTATTCCAAGTGGAAAAGTTTTGATTACTCAAAGGGAAAGATGGATTAAAACTAAGGGGGTCTAGTGGCATACCTTGTCTTTGTTGTCAAGGCCTCATTTGTGCTATGTAGAAATTTTTTCCATCATCACCTTCCATTGCCTAGAAATTTGGCTTCTCAACCTTTTCTTGTTGGATATTGACCACTCTCTTGCACTTACAATTGGCTTTCCTCTGCCTGCAGGTAGGATAGTACTTAGTGAGCATGGATTTTGCTTCCTCCTACTTCTTCTTGATATGGAGTGTGTCTAGTTGTGTTGCTAGATGATTTATTATGTCCTGCTTCATGTTGGACAATAAATTACTAATTTCAACCTTAGAAACCCCATTAGAGGACACTTGTGATGCATGACCTCTTCCCTCTTGGTTTTCTAGAAAGAGTCCTAGAATAATTCCTACAAACTTTTAAAATGTCTTCAAATGGTCCTATAGAAATGTCTCCGCCCCCAATAAGGTTGAGGGAATCCATATTGTCTTCATTAATCCCCCTTAAAAATACCAACTTAAGGGACTCCTCTAACAATTTATGTTGGGGATTTTTCTTCAAGGAAAATTGAAACCTTTCAATATAATATTCTAGTGGCTCATCCTCCATTTGAGACAATAAGAAAATGTCATCTCTTCTTTGATCTAATCCTCTCCAATAGTCCTTGTACTTTTCTGGGAACGTTGTAATCATAGTGTCCCAATTTGGGAAAACATCTCTACCAAGCCCCATAAACCATTTGAGGGCAACATCTTTAAGAGTAGCTAGGAATAGCTTGAGTTGACGGGCATCAGTAGTGTAATCATAACTTCTGCACAAGACATCGAACTCAAAGAGAAAGGTATCTGGATCCTCAATTACCAAGCCATAAAATACTAGTAATGTTGATGGTGGAATATTCTTCAACACAGTAGCTTTGGCTTGATCAGTAATAAGGAACTCAAAGGTACCATGCTCTAGATCATCTGCTGGTGAGTCCCCCATTGTTTGAAAGGTTCCTTCAGTAGTTGTGGAAGATGGTGATGATGATGAAGTTGATGGAGATGGAAGGACAGTGTCTACTCTTTCAATAATCTCTCTAGTATACTCAACAAAACCGCTAGTATCTTCTCTATCTTGGGTGTCTGAAGGGATGAATCTTCCTTGGTTATCTTTGTGCCTCCACATATGGTAGGTCTATCTTTATAAGGAAACAACCCTACACAATGTTAGTATAACTCTAGGTTTTGGAAGATGAAATCTATTAGTCCTAATGCATAATAGAAAATTTTAACTATGAATGTTTTAACTATGAAAGCTTGTAAAAAATAAGCCTATGAAGATAGCACCATCCCTAGAAACAACACCAAAAAAGTAGAGGCAAACTAATGTGTTATGGACTTCGTAAATTTTACACAATTCAGGGGCGTGCCATGTTGAACAGTCCTCTTGACATTGCAAGCCTACATTAAATTATCGACCAAGGTGCATAAGCTTATGTTGGAACTCCACTATATGTGTCTTCATAGGCTTGTGCTAACCTAAATTACTCTACTCAAACTTATTCAAACTATTCTACCTTGCTGGAATTAATAGAATTGTAAAAACAGTGAAAGAAATTACAAAACCTAGTGGCTACGGGTACCTGCAGCATAAGTTGTAGGAGACTACTAAAGATTTACAAGTACAAAATTAATCTAAAACTATTTAAAATGATAAGATAATCAATCCTAATCTCTGAAGAACTATGTCTTATCTCTATTCATGAACAAATACAACTTTAACTAACCATAAACCATTTACTTGCAATGCATATGTAAGAATGATGAAAACATAATTACTAGAAATGCATAAATGAACAAATGGATAAATGATGTGATGAATAGTACCTGAGTGGCTAGCTCAGAAGACTACCTCACTTTACTAAAAAAAAAAATCTAACTTAGATTCTCACACATCCATGACTCATACAACACCATTCATTGCATAACACTAGATATCAGACAAAATCCTTCTTCATAGTTTATTTCATAACTTCATTGTAACATGTCTCTGGATAACTGAAAATATGGAAAACTACTAACTGTTGGAAACTTGTAACAAAATCAACTAACTAATCTATGAGCTCATCACCCAACTTTATATAAAATGGGGAATCTTATTTGAACTACCAACTAGCTAACTAACAACAATCATAAATGTCACACCTAGATATGAGGAGGTGAAATAATGATTGAATTATTCATCTAATTGAAAAAGAGATCTATTCAAATACAAACAACTTGCATGTGAAAAACATGGGAAAACATCCAACATTCAAGAACATATATCTTCTAACATTTATTCCTTCCATAATGACCACGTTCAACTCCATAGTTTCCTTCACTTTGACCAGCTTGAACTTATTAATCCCCTATTTTGCTGCATGGTACTTGCTACAAATACTCCTTCCTTGCCACCGCGTGCTAAGGTGTAAAAGAGATTAACCCATCCAACACACATATGCAGCTAACTACCATAATTAAATCACAACATTCATTCACATGCATACACATTCATATTTAATCCATACAATTCTACAAATAATTTCACCATATTTCATTTCCACAAAATGGGTTCAAGGTGGCAAGGCATGTATGACAGGATAACATATTAAGGAGGTATTGTCTGAGATATACTTTAAAAACATATGTAAAGTGTCTTAAAATTATATGAAAAGCAACAAAAAGATACTAATAACTAGATCCATCAAAAGGAAGAGAATGATGTGAAGAATAAAATTGTACCAAATTATGGTGCAGATGTTTCCTCTAGAAACTAGATAGAAAGCTTTGCCTCAGGGGGAGTTTTAACAGAAAAATTTCTAAACCTCTGCCAAAGATGAGATGTTGATGTCTTCATCATATTAGTGCATCTATAGGTTGGTTGGCTTAATCCATTGGTGAAATATTTGGTGAGAAATCTCTTGGTGTTGAGATTTGTGGAATGTTTAGGAATCTCTGGAATGATACAATGAAGGCTTGATAGTATTTGACCTCACTTTTCACTACTACATTGAATGCACTCTTTAGGTCACAGATAAACTGTTTATATTTCATTTTGCACATTCTAAAAGACATTTTTGTTCGAGAATTTGAAGAGGATTTGAAGTTTTCATAGAAACCCTATCAAAAAATTTCCATGAGGTATTAATAATTTCTTACAAACCCTAGGTTAGAGAAGTTCATAATGTTTACTCCTCACATTATTGATGTGCTTGAGAGGTCAAGGCCTAAATTTAAGAAGCATCAATAAAAATCAATGTAAATAGATAAAGAGGGGGAATTCTCTAGGGTTCCTTCAAATGTGTTGCACATAGCTTATGTGTGAATTTACATTCATTCAAAGATGGATGAATATGATCACTTGAAACTAGAGGAGTTTTGGAAAAATGTGCTAACTGGAGATGATTTCGAGTTGAAACCAGAGTATGCCAACTTGACAGAGAAAAAGTTGGATGTGTGGAAAAAAATTCCTAATTTCTATTTTAAGGATGAATGGGTGAAGTATGTTGTGGTTGTGTTGCTAATATGTGGTTGTCATTGATGTCAACACTATTAGAATTATTGTATTGAAGGTTGTATATGTCGAGGATATTGAGAAAATTGTTAAAAGAAGAGTTGCAGGTTGCCAGTGGAACAATGAAGGTCATGAAGGTGTCTTGTTCTGTACGTTGAAGATCAATTGTTGTGGATTAAAGAGTTTATTGCTGAGAGTATCTAGTTCATCTACCAGAAGTTTCAGAGGTCCGCGTGAAAATTTGATCATGCTATGAATAGTTGTGTTCTGACAGTATTTATGTGGGTTCTATTAGTGTTCCTGATTGAAGTTTATGTGATTATGGTAATTTTTTTTGCTGCGGATATTTCTTTGTTAGTTCTTGTTGTTTTTGGATGCTTCTAGATCATTCTCCATCATTTTTGTATGCCCGTGTTCATCAATGTGCTCATGGTCAAATATTTTTCTTGTGCATGTTCAGGTTTTCATGTTCTTGGCCAACATGATGGTTGTAACATGTTGTAGATCATTGGAGATTGAAATTTGAATGTTTGGCACACTCATGGATATTGTTTTTGGTTGCATCATAATTTTAGCCAACTTTTTTTTATCCACATTGAAAATTTATTTCTTAATTTGGGCCGACATTGTAAATATGTTTTATATTTTTTGGCCGATAAGGTTGTTGATGTAATTCCATATTGCGGATATATAAGAGCGATTGTTTGAGCGAAGTTAGTGTGCATAAGAGAGTGAATGTATGCCAAAAAAGGTGCAGATATGCGAATAGTGTTCTAATCATTTGATTGCAAAGCAAAGTGAGAAGAAGTTTGAGTGAAGTGTGAAGAAGGTTTTATGTGCTTAACTGGAACTGTAATTAGGCTTGTGTAGAAGCTATTTTCTCAGTTCATATTATGTGGATCTAATACAAATTGTTGTATATTGTTGGGCAATGAGCCCTCTTGTACTTGAGCAGTGAGCTCTAGGCAGTGCATCTGAATGCATGTGCATTCCCATTATTTTTCATTATACTTTTAACAGGGTATAATATTGTGGACTAACATCCACCGTGGTTTTTCCCCTAATAGGGTTTCCACGTAAAAAATATTGGTGTTCTCTGTGTTTCTGATGTGTTGATTGTTTATGGTTCATTGTTCTTTCATTAGATCTGAGATTAAGTTAAGTTTGAAAAGTTTAATAATCTGTAACAACTGATTCACCCACCCCCCCCCCCCCCTCTCAATTGTATGTCCGTGTTTTCCAACATTATGCTCTAGAAGTAGAATTATGATGAATTCATGTGGTTGGACATGCCGCATATGATAACTAAAGAGGCAATTAGGGTTGTTACTAGTTTAAGCTCCACAAGATTTGTCCTGACATTGAAGGTGGTAAAGAATGAAGTGGTGATGAAGCTTATCAGGGCCAAATTTGACAAGTGTGCCCTAATATTGGATGAAATTGAAGATCCAACAACCAAATATGCTACAATGAAGATTGGTTACAAGATATTTTACACAAAAAAGAGAATTTTGTCACTGCCACCACAATGCACACAACTTATCAAATAGTGAAAGAAGGCAAAGACTTTGATATTTGTGAGATTCTATGATTACAGCTGTTGGAAAAATTACATAAGACACAAGAGTAAAATTACCCTTTTCGATATGGTACTCTTATCATTTTCTTAATGTTTTACCTTCTTAGAGTTTCCCAGAGTGAAGAATGTTGTATGGCAAGATAATATTCCCATAGTTGTTCAAATTGGAGATCATTTGAGGATATTTCTTCGTAAAGATTCTTGTAATTCAATGTTGTGGGGATTCTCTAAACCTTTTCAAGCTCAGATGCAAGAGAGAGAATGGATTCCAAGTAAAGTTGTGGATACATATAAGAATGAATTAAAATTTATCGTTAGTAGAGATTACTGCTACATGGAAACAGTTGAAACCAAAACTATTTG
>VDFB02184462.1:0-16744 GCA_007258455.2 Sequoia sempervirens | reverse complement strand
CAATTTTGATGATTATTTCATAGTTTATTGATAATTTGTTAATTTCATGAAGTAATTTATCACTTAGATGTCAAAGAAGAGTAATTTTTTTAAGTAATTTCATATATGTTTAAGTAATTTCATATATGTTCAAGTAATTTCATATATGTTCAATAATTTCATATTTGTTCAAGTAATTTCATATATGTTCAAGTAATTTCATATTTTTTTACTTATAATTTGATCAAGTAAATCATTTTTGTTCAAATTACAGTATTAATTAATATATATTCATAACTTTTTTATTTAGGAACAAATGATATTAACCATGGTAAGGAATAAGCGAGGGCCACCTAAACAACTCACTAGTACAAAAAAATAATATATGACTGAAAAACTACTAAAAACTGCTTATAAATGACTAAACTTGAGATTAAGTGATGATAGTTATGCTTTGTAATCCTCTGTGTGACAGGTTGTGACTGTGACATTTTAGTCATTTATTGGTTGTTTTGATTTATTGATTTGGTAGTATATTTAGTCGTTGATTTAGTCATATTATTCTACTAATCTTGGTTTAGCGTGACCATTAGTAGTTTATTACTAGTCATTTACTTGGTCATTTGATCAATTTGGTCATATATTTAGTCATATTTATTCACTGATTTCTATTAGCTGGTAGTATATTTAGTCATTTGATGAATTTGGTCATATTTATTCATTGATTTTTGTATTCACTGATTTCTATTAGCTGGTAGTATATTTAGTCATTTGATCAATTTGGTCATATATTTAGTCATATTCATTCATTGATTTCTCTCAACTGGTAGTATATTTAGTCATATATTTTTAGTCATATTTGAGGATTTAAACATAAAACATAGAAATACACATCATGAATGCGTGTTTGCAATAAGTTTGCTGTTGTAAGGAAGCTAAGGTAGTGAAACAACTTCCCTACCACGAATCTTGAGGAGGAGAATAATGCAAAAAATTTTACAAATCTTTATAGTTACATAAACTTAAGCAGAATAAGCAAAATATCATGCATACCCCAACACAATGATTTACATGGGGAAAAACCTTTCTCAAGAAAAACCCCACACTCCAAAAGCTGCCCAATATATTATTCAGAAATCATAAAGATTACAATATACTTGTAGAGCAAGCTTCTCACAAGAGTATCACCACTTAGAGATCTAGAGACAACACGATCGCTATCAAACTCTCATAATACATCACACACACAACCGTAATAAAACACCCTTATAAAATGGGGTTGCCTTCTAAGGCAAGTCAAGCCAACAAAATGCCGACCGTTAGATATGAACCCTAATAACAAACAATCCAAATTTAAAATAATAAAATATACATAAAATGTGGCTTTTGGGGGTGTTGCCCCCTAACCCTTGCTAGGGCGCGCTGCCCCTAGACCCCCAGCCGGGGGGATTATCCCTCTTGGACCCTCGTAGGGGGGTACCTCCTGCAGCTCCCCGCACTGACGTATCAACATTAACTTATGTATTTGCAAGGTTGAGACATATTTTCCCAACACCATTGAGAAGGAAAAATCAATGAAATTTATTAATAAAAGAAAGGTGTTCTAGTTACAGCTTATAAATATAGTATTACAATTTTTATTTTCAGTCACAAGACTAAAAATATAAGTTACAAAATTGTACAGAAATGACTGCAGTAAAGAAACTTCTCCAAAAAATTTCTACAATGATGGAAACGCATGCTTGGAGCCCTTTAATGCTATGGAATAGAAGAAAAAAGAATCATTTATCTACCACCATAATGAATCCATTCTTTTGTCCTCCTCAATTTTGGG
The DNA here is from genome assembly GCA_007258455.2 of Sequoia sempervirens. Lineage (NCBI taxonomy): Eukaryota > Viridiplantae > Streptophyta > Pinopsida > Cupressales > Cupressaceae > Sequoia > Sequoia sempervirens. The sequence continues at coordinate 14,931 of VDFB02184462.1, read as the reverse complement.
TGCATTCACATTGCCATCAACATGACTTAATCCTATCTCCTTGATGTGGTTACCAATGTGGAAAAGGCCCCTGAATAATTTGACATGCTCTATTATAAGCTTCTTGAGAGTCCAAAAATTTGGACTGTAGCTTGGTGATTACTATCAAGAGGAAGACAATCTTAAGAATTCCTTAAAACCTCTGCCTAACTGATAACTTTTCCACATAAGACAAGAAAATGCATCAAATAACTCATGCATCATCTCCTCATTTCCAACATATTCATCATCCATCTCCAACTGCTTCAACACCCAATGGGCTAACAAGAGAATAGTACAATATGCTACAAAAAAAATGAGAGATGCATAAATATCCACTATAACAAATAGAAAGAATACTAGAAGCACATGTAATAAAGGAAAATCAAGAATTACTAAAGGTTTAATTTCTCTACAACACATGATTTTAATTGGTTTTGACACAGATTTCAAAACAAACTAATAGGAAAATGATCAGATGAAAATATAAGTGGGCATTTTATAGAAACACGAACTAATAAATAATATATCCAATATTCAAAATGGTCATATTTTAACACAACTCCAATATAATAGAACAATTCATATTCAATTTCATAACATAATTTGTTTGAAAGATTTTTATTTAAATATCATCCATTTCAATAATTAAATAGTCACTAGCAATTTTACACCTCATTCACAACAAAAATGGTAAATATTTGTCCTACTTTGATTGCTCAAAATTGACCTATTGAAGCAATTGAAATAGTTAAAATTACAAATGTAAATGGAAATATTTTGAAATAACATTAAAAAAATGGAAGCTTCATAATTTAATACTTGGCTTGCAACTCTTTCAACTTGTGTTGCAGTTGATTTAAGTCTTCACATCGCTTCACCCAATCCCGAGCACCATCTAAACTATTGATGATATCTTGAGATACACTTTTTCTCTATGTGTTGTGTATGAAGCACCTCAGTTTATATTTGGCAGTGTAAATTTTTTGACCCATTTGTCCTCCACTTGAGAATGCAGTGCATTGGAAATTGTTGTACCCACTTCCTCTTTTCTCGCTCTTTGTCTCTTCTCATTGTAACAAATTATAATGCGATTGATTTCACCTGTTCATCTATCCTATATAGATACTGTTAGAATTCCATCCTCATCAACTTGGAAGCAAACTTGTACGGATGGAAATTTAGCTCAGGCCTCTTGAATTCCATCCACTACACATTCACCTAGGAAATTTTTATGAGTAGTCAATTTTCTCTTTCTCCTTCGTAGACTAGAATCAACATTACTTTGATATAGTCCTAACCCGTGGTGAAGGATTTCGTGATGTGAGTAAGAATTTTAAGTATTTCATCTAGATTGATATTATCCTTTCCCGCATCATCACAGGGAATCTCAAGTTTATCTGCAGGCTTGCAGGAGGCAGTCTGAGTGAGCATCCTATCCCCGCAAGAAAACCCTAAATGTGGTGTAGGAGAGTGGTGGACTTACTTTTCTCCCCGCATTCCTGCAGAGACCAACCAAAGACCATGCAGGTGAGCGAGAAGTGGGATTTTTGTCAAATATTGCCTCAAAGAGATGTTATCTCTTGGACTAAAATTATTGTTGGATATGCACAAAATGAATTTGTTGGAAAGGATTTACAAACTTTCAAGAAAATGCAATTGGTAGGTGTAGATCCAAATTCCACAACCTTTTCCAGCATCCTCCCTTCCTGTGCCAAAATGGGAGCTTTGGAATAGGGTATGGACATCCACCAAAACATAAAGGATAGAGGAATTTTGTCAAATGTAGTTGCAACTGCCCTATTAGACATGTATGCAAAATGTGGAAGCATAGACAAGGCATGTGAACTGTTTGACAGAATGCCTCAAAGAAATGTGGTCTCATGAACTACAATGATTGTAGGATATGCACAAAATGGATTTGTTGAAAAGGCCTTAGAAATTTTAAAGCAAATGGAATTGGATTGTGTAAAGCCAAATTTGACAACCTTTGCTAGCATCCTCTCTACCTGTGCCAAAATGGGAGCTTTGGAACAGGGTATGGACATCCATCATAACATAATGGAAGGGGGAGTTTTGTTAGATATTATAGTTGGAAATTCTCATGTATGAAAAATGTGGAAGTATAGATAAGGCACATGAACTATTTGATGGAATGGCTCAAAGAGATGTCATCTTTGGGAATGCAATGATTGCAGGATATGCACAAAATGGATTTTTTAAATAGAAATTGTTGTGATAGATGCAAATTGTTTCCATCATTTTAAATAGGGAAAATGTTCTTGAGGAGATGATTGGTGATTCTAAATGAAGCAATCTAAAAAATAGGCTTGCAATATGTTGTAGTGGCAACTGCACTAGTAGACATGCCCACAAAGAGTTTGCAATAAACCTTCACAAGTTGCAGTCATCCCTATCTTAGCATGTCCCCCACATGAACATATGTTCAATAAGATAATAGAATACAAAATAAAATAATGAGTTTAACTAATGAATTGTAGAAAATAGATTTTTATAGTTTATATTCATATAGTTGATTACATTCATTGCATTGCACATATTTCAAACTCAAAGCACTACTTCACATTGCATAAATAATAACTAGATGTTGATAGATGACAAAATTTCAATTACAATATAATTTACTGCAAAGTCAACCTAAACAGTTATGCAATTACTTCACATTGCATAACTAATAACTAGGAGCAGCTTCCAATTGCATTAGATTGTCATGAAATTCCATGAGACCACATTTCTTTGAGGCAATTTTTCAAACAGTTCACTACCTTGTCTATGCTACGACATTTTTCATACATGTCTACCAAATTATTTTATCAAATAATTCACTATCTTGCTACTATTATCGACTATTTTCCTGCATCTCATGGCATCATTATCACTATCAATATGTCTAGACAGTCACGATGATACAACTATCTTTAAATCTTACTCATCCTTGAGGATAGTCATGACTTGTCCTTCCTATGAATGCCTTTAATAGTCCAAGGCTATCCTAAACTTCGCATTCATGATATGACTGTCCTAAACTCTACATTCATGGTCATTGTACTAAACATTATCATGATTGTCCTTACATTATTGTTTCACCATCATTTTATGATGAGTGTTAAACTTATTGTTATGATTGTCCCTAGTTTTAAGAAGTGGTTGTCTCTTTCATTTGACACTGCACTTGTCACTATTCACTACCATCAATTATCTTTGCACAATCCACTTGACATATATTTTAAATGACTATCTCTTGAGATGAAGTCACCGCCCCTTGACATTGTTAATGAGCATTTTACATTCATGACTATCCAATGATTTCTAATGGGCTATGCTCTATCTTTTAAAATTGATTCCTTATCTTGATTGTCACCAACTTGTGCTTAAGATATCTACCCAACTGTGTCTCTTGGCCTTTCCTTAGTAGCAGATGCTTGATCACTTCCCTTTCATATATTCCTACATAGTTCACTATCCTTGGTTTTTCAATCACTTAATGTATTCTTTCCATGTCACAAAACAAGAATCTTCTATCATGAACAAGGTTGTAGTATGAAGGCCTATAGCATACTCTGGGATCTACTCATTTCCTATCAAATTGCCTCGTAATAACCCTTGTTATTTTCATGATGGACATAAGACAATGCATTACTCTTCAATTGTGACAAAACCTTAATGGAGTTACCCTCTCAAATGACACATGAATACATAACTTTGAGAGGACTAAAGCAATACTTATGGAAATATAAGGAAAAACTTTCGAAACCTGCAACATTGACATTATAAAGGTGGGTATAGAGCTCAATGATTTGATGATCTCATAATCACATAGCAAAAACATTATTTCTTTAGGAAAAATCAAGGTGACTCGGAATAAAGAAGATTTTGTGGGATGATTGCATAAATTTTCTATGTTGGTGACTATCTTCTATATTGGTGACACCCAATAAGTCTATATTGGAGAAATTGGATTGGAAAATGAAGGTAGTAGGGTATTTCCAGATTCAAGAATTTTACTTAATGTTGTGGAATAGAAGAAAAAAGAATCATTTATCTACCATCATAGTGAAAAGTTAACAATTGCATTTGGTTTGTTAAACATGGACCTTGGTACAACTATTAGAGTTGTTAAGAACCTTCGAGTATGTTTTGATTTTCACACTACATCTAAATTCATCTCCAAGATTGTTGCAAGAGAAATTGTTTTGAGATATGTGAACCATTTCCATCATTTTAAAGAGGGAAAATGTTCTTGTGGAGTATATTGATGATGCTAAATGAAACAATATGAAAAATAGGATTGCACTATAATAATGTGCACTACATTAGATATCTAGTCACTGATAGAAACTCATCATGATAGAAACTCATGCAACATAAAAACCTAAAACATTTTAGGAATAAAATTCACTGAATGTTCTTTCAGAGGTGACCAACAAAAGGATATAAGTCATTGAAGGATATAAGGAATAGCATGAATAAAGGATAATCCATAAGAAGAATAATGAATGGCATTCACATGTTTTGAAAGGTGATAGTCTAAAGATGTTTGATGTGTTGGATGGACCTGTAGAAGCATAAAATGGGTAGAGACAGTCACTAATATGTATGGTAGTAAGGAAGGTATAAAGGAAAGGGTGTGAGATATGATTGTCCTCAAGTTTTATGAAGTAAATGATAGAGCATCTTGAAAGATGATAGAATTAGAGCCAATATGGTGTACCCCGTGATGGTAAAATAACAATACCAAGGAGATGACATGCTTAAGAGGTTAGCAAATACATGAGGTTTTATGACAATACATTTTTCTTTTGACAATAGACGATGACATGAAACAATAGCAAGAGTGGGTCATGATAAAGGACAAGAGAAGCAATAAATTTAGTGACAATAGTATAAAGAGGAGCATGCATAGTTTAGTATCAAAGGAGAATTTAGAGTGACAATGTCCTTTTAATAATCATGTTGACAAATGAAATTCCTTGTGAAAGTATAGAAAGAGGGAAAATATTTGTAAATGATAAGTGGAAATACCTTGTCTATGGAGTAGAGACCACTAAAAATAGATGACAAAAGATCATAGTGAACATGGAGCATGAGATAGTCAGTGATAGGGTATAGTCATGTAGAAGTAGACTGTGATAAAGAGACAACCCATGCATGGATGGAAAACAAGTATCATGAATTGGCTCCATGAAAACATAACCTATAACATTTAAGATAGTGTTTGGGTAGTATTTTTCATGATAGAGACACTGGTTAAAAGAAATGAATGATAAAAAAGGTAGTCTTTAGGAGGGTGATAGTCCATGAAGAAGAAGTATTTGTAAACAAGGAAAATGAGAAAGAAGATAATCCCAAGAGAAAAAAACAGTCCAAAGGGAAAGATATCAAATAAAGCACAGTAACAATCATATTCCCCTAAAAAAACCTCATGAAGATAACATGGACAAAATGACAATATGACAAGCTTGCTCATGGGGCATTGCCATTCATGGATAAACATGGGACACAATACATATGGGTCCTACATGATATATGACATTCCATAGAAGGTGGGTAGTGACTTTGACCACATGGGAAGCAATGATGAGTGATATTCTAACCAAAAGAATAGTCATGAAAGCCTATATGTGTGTCTCTAAGAGGAGTTTTTGCCTTATGTCTATTAGAGAATGACAAGCACCCTTATTAAAATATTTACCTCGTGTAGCCAATATTTCACTCACTTCATATAAATCACACAAAATTTATTTCATATTAAATAAAATATGCTTACTAGGCTACTTAGGCTATGCTTCTTCAATGAAAACAATTGTTGAAGAATATAAGTGTAAATTTTAAGCACATTTCGATAGGAGCTTATCTGATCCTGTAGAGATGTATTGTAAAAAGTAGAATGAGATGCAAGAATCATTATATTTAGAAGAAAGATGCTAAAATTGGATCTAAGGATTTTGATAAAGTATCCTTTGGCTGAGGGTTGGATAAATTGGAATCCCTTAACAAGAGAGTACATTTGATGTAATGATACTAAAAAATGAAAAAATAATTTCTCCTGCAGTTAGTTTATTTTAGATAGTAAAAAATAAAATATCAATGTTACTCCATTATAATTCAAAGATAGTAAAAAATAAAATATCAATCTTATTTCATTGAGCTAAAAAAGACTTACATCTTTATCTGATCCAGCTACCTTAAGAAATCTCTTCATAAACACATAAGGAGTTGGAAGGGTAAGAGAAAATTTCAGATTATTTAGGATGAATTTCTCCTGTAGTTAGTTTTAATGCAACATGATTCATCAATATAATAACCCATATTAAATAAAACATGAACTATGGGAATTTGATTCAATTTTGGAACTTGAGATTAAAATGTATTGAGTCTGTATATACCATTTGCAAAAGTTCAACTCTTGTGTAAGCATCCTTTGTAATGTAAATAAAATATTCAACAAGAGGAATAGAGATGTCCTCATATTTACATGCCACAAACATGACAACAACTACAACAAGCTATAATGAATTTTTTACTCCTATTTTTCTTGAGAGATATCTATCAAGAATATTGATTACTAGGAACAACGTCTCTTGCATGAGCTTGAATTCCAAATGAATCTAAACAACAAAGAGGAAAAAATGAGACTGATTATTGAAACTTAAAGAGAATGCCACCTTTGAGAAAGAAGAAAGATCTAATATAACTTAGACATATGGAAAACTAAGACCTTAATGATCCAATCCACCAAAATTGCTCTCATATTTTCATTTATGTCAGGTTGATGAGACATGTAGTCTGAAGGACACAACTAAGTACCTGAGATGAGATATTCGATGGTGAGATCAATGTGGTGATCCTGGACCTGCACAAATACAAAGAACAAACACATAATTAGTTCAATATGAAAGTTAGAAACAACATTCCCCACAAGATTCATTTGAAATATCGAGAACAAGAAATAAATGAAGAACATGAATAAAAACTATCTAATATTGCTCAAAATAAACAAACTCTCAATCCCTTGGGGGAATTGGTGCCATTTTGATGTGGAAAATGGTCCTTTCCCAATTCCTTGCAAGCTTGATGATTAATGGTGACGATTTGATGCTCCTTGGTGAAATTTCTCCATAAACTAGCTATGAAATCATGAAAATGGATGACTTGATTCAAAACATGGAGATGATAACTTTGCACAAGTTGTGAATAAAAATGCCTAAGATTGTGGATGAGCTTGTGGATCCAAAATCCAAATGAGAGCCTTCTATTTATAGAAGAGAATGATGGAGGAATAGGAAAAAGAGATGAATGTGGGATCAAACACCAACCAATAGCACAATGCCACTTGTCAACATGTGAGTGGACAAAGGTGGAGCACATTTTGATGAATGCGTACATTAATGCTATTAGGTGGAAATTCAAAATTGGAGAAATGACATGTTGGAGGGAGATGAAAGAATAATTAAATGCCACTTGGCTCAAGAAAAGGACATGTAAGAGGCCTTTAATGCCTTGTTGGATGGACAAGTCCTTTTGGGGGGAAATTTTCAAATTTGAGGAATATTCCATCTTTGATGCCTTTTTGAATGAAAATAGAGATTTAATAAATCAATTAAATGGATTTTCATGCACAAGTTGCAAAATCTAGAGGATTTGAGTGATTAGTGTTAGGATTAATTAGGATTTGATTAACTTAGATGATAATTAGATGATTTGAAACTTTGACTTAGATTTTATAATTTAAAGAAATCAAAATGAAAGGAATAATGAATATTGGTGATGAATATTGGTGATTTAATTAAATAAATTTGATCTATTCAATTAAATGGAGAACTTTAGAAGATTAATTAAATAAAATTGATTTATTTAATTAAAGAGGAGAATATGATGATTTAACTAAATAAAGATTATTTAATTAAATAATTAGTAAAGAGGATGATTAAAGAAGAACTGGCATTAGTAAGTCAGAATCGAGTATGCATTATCAATGAGGATAATTTATGTGCCTACACAAAGCAATTTAAAACTGATGCTATCTCTATTCCATGGAAAAGGGCCAAGTAAATGGACACCCAAATATCTGTCATCATCTAAGAATGAACTAGTCTATGCTTTGTGTTGCAACACATATCATATAAATACTAGAGAGAACAAAAGAATTGTAGAAGGCTCAACTTATATATAAAACTTTCTCCATCCATCCAATACATCAAAAAAGAGCAAAAGCACACCTTTCTTTCATGGTGGAACCTATATATATCATTTACATAGTCTACTACAGCTAATGGATTTCCCTTGTCTTCCCCATCTTCTAAAAAAGGACTTTGTAAGCCATGTAGCTTAAAATTAAATAGAAGATAGAGCTCACTTCCTTGATATTTGTCATGATGTAATGATACTAGATGTGTTTCAGGTGATATTAGCAATTGCAAATCAATTCAGGGAACCATAAATAAAGACAACCAAACCAAGCTTCATGATTTCAATATGGTTCTAAATGACTATTGAAGCAATTGAGTAAGCAAGTAAATGTGGGATTTCAACAACCCCAAAATTCTTTGGGCTAATGGGATGTTAAATTTTCAATCCTTTCACATTTGTCTTATAGTGGGTTTTTGTTTTCAATCATTTATTATTTTAATTCATTTATGGTTTGTTACTTTCTCTCCAGGGTAGTTCAGTTGGGAAGAGTTTATGGGTAGCAAAGGATGTCACTAAAAAAGAAAACTGGAAGGATCACACTTTGTAGAGAATATATAAGCAATGTATTGTCTAGAATCTAGACACTTTGTTGGGTCTGACAAACCAATATGAGGGTATGTTGTGGGATAATGGTGGGCCAAAAAGTGGCAATGAGGAAAAAAACACGTCTTTCATCAACCGAAAAATGCGAAAAGAACGTGTTGACTTTTTTTAGGCTCGGGTGTCACCATACCAAACACCAAACCTAGGTTTTGTAAATCGGATATCCGATTTGCAAAAAGCATATATAAAAAATGTGTTCGCTGTTTTGAACTCATTTGGCAGTGAAGAACCCGCGGGCGCACAGTGCATCCATTCTTCGCTTAACGGATATCCGATTTGGAAAGGTAAGCTTTTTTATTTTTATTTGATTTGATTCAATTTTATTTAGATTTGAATAATTTCATATGGTTTTTGTGGTTTTAAAAATAGGGTTTTGATTGCATTTTTGTGAAAAATTGGTAGTTAGAATAGATTTTGATAAAAAATAGATGTTTTTGTGGATTTTCTAATAGGGTTTTGGTGAATTTTTATGAGATTTTGAATTTAGAGCGGATTTTTGATAAAAAATGAATGTTTTTGTGGATTTTTTTTCCAAAATAGGGTTTTGATTAATTTTTATGGAAACAATATGAGTTCATAATGGATTTTGATAAAAAATGAATGTTTTTAATGGATTTTGATTTAAACATAGTGTTTCATTTATATTGTCTAATTTTAGATTAATTATTTTTTAACTTTAATCAGGCATTATGGCTGCCAAAAATGAGAATGCACAAATTCCACCAGTTGAGAATGAAAATCCACCAGCTGAGAATCAAAATGCAAAAATGCCAAATGCTCCACCACCTATGCAGCCATCAATTGAAGACTTTAATTCATGAAAAATTGAAGCAATTGAGGGGAACTTGTGATGTTTATAGGAAAATCCCTCAATTATCCCTTATGTCAACCACATTGACAGGAATAATTACAAATGTAGAAACCCTCTCCACCCAACATAATGCATTTCATTCGTGGCAAGAAACCATGAGGAAATATTATGCATGTGGATTGTCTTATGATGATGTGAAAGATCTCCAAATAAGAAAAGCCCAAATAGCCTCTTTATTTATTAACCCAACCTTGGTTTGCGAGTTAATGTTAACAAACCAAAACTTTCTATAAAATGGTGCACGCATAGGGGCATAGTAGATAAATTTTGGGATCGTTGGTGTATGGTTTTTGATAAACCACCCAACAATAATATTGATGTACCTTTTTACTTTATTAAAAAATTATATGCTGAGTTTTTGTTAGGGCATCATGTCAATTACTTTGACATTAAACCCTTCCAGGGCATTGGTAGAGGTATGCCTCAGGATAGGCCAAGGGAAACTAGAGTAGTTAGGCGCCCACATGTTCCCCGTCCTCCCCTTCCTTTGCCACCTCTAGTACAACATCCATATATTATGGAGGATGCAGCCACACAAACTATCTAGGCCATTCACTGTTTGAGTGGTCTTTTGGTTTCCCATGCTTCTTCAGTAGCTCAACCACAATCTAGTGATCTTGGTGATGGATCCAGTGCTGCTACATCATCCTCCTTAGGTCCACATATTTTTGTGCCACATATTTGCAATACGTGCCAACAAATATGCTTAGGTCCTATTATGCGGCCCTTGAGCATCCATTAGACACTTCTGATTATGACATCCAGGATGTGGAGATTATAGCACATCCTGCGGCGAGAGAGGGAGTGGATCACACCCTCGAGGTCCTCTCCTTGCTAGAGAGGTGGACATTGGAGTAGTTACACGAGTAACATTTAAGGTGTAGAAATTCCATAACTTGCATTTTTTTAAGTGAATATTAATAAGAGATAGTATCAAGAATTGCTAATATTTATTTACATGGTCTATTTAATGGTTAATGTCACAGGAGAGCTCACCGCGAGGTGATAGCACCCTTAGGGCCATTTCATTTGGCCTCGACACGTACACAGTATGTATTTTCACACTTACTCATTTACATTTTTTTACTGTATATTTGCTTGTCATTTGAATTGTCAATAATGAAATTATATATTAACTTATATGTTTATCTTACTCTCTACTTGTAGCAAACACCTAGTGCAAGCGAGGTGCAACGCTCTCCAGACTATGGAGGAACATCATTAGATAAGGGAAAGGTAGTGAACTCAAATTTGATTGAATTAAAATTTATAAGATCTTTTATTTATTATGCATACATTGACATAGATTCGTAGTTTCATATGTACTTGTCATTTTTATGTACAGGCAAGTTGTGAGCTATACATCATTGTTGATAAGTGCCACAACACCAGAAGGAGTAGATATTCAAACACCTAAAAGAGGAGGTGTTGAAACACCTCAAGGAGGAGGTGTTGAGACACCTAAAGGAGATACATAAAAAGATCAACCTAAAGAGGTATGTGTTTATTTTATTTTGTGCTTGGTAAATATGTTCTTATTACTAACAATTCTATGCTAACTTGGATCAATTTCATTTTTTTGTTCACATATATAGAAAGACGCTACAAAAGTTGGTTTTGAGTTAGTTCTTTGAGATGAGTATATTTCTAGGACTCGACCCTTCAAAGAGGCATTATATTTCAGGTAATCAGATCTAATTTTAGAGAGTTCAATTATAATTCAATGTGTATTGATTTTTATGTTAATTATTCAATTTTTAAATTATATAGTATAACTAATCTCAATTGTGGTTTCGGCTTTTCTTTATGTGACTACCTTGAGCCAATGAGTGCTTCAAAGAGGCTCCATTTTGATAATCCACTAGTAGTTTAGGATGAGATAGACATTTTGGCATGTAAATTTTGAATAGATACCAAGATGGCATATGCCACATATTGTAAATTATTTTTTGAGTTGGTGTTGATGCCATTTTTGTATATGGAAATACACTTGATTATTGGACAATTTGATATATATAGAAGTTGACAATCAAAATTTAATTTCCTCCTCATGTCTTATTGGCACTTTGTGTCTTCTTAGATGAGCCAAAAGTTGTTGCCCAACTACCTCTGCCTTCATAAATGTTCCATATTTTAATCATTCCATCCCAAGATGTTGTGACCATTTGTTGACTAGAAGATTCAATTATTTGCAGGCATGAAATGACATCATCATGCACTTTGACCTAGAAATTTAGGAAAAGAATACTATTAAAAGCTGTGAGCTCTGTGAAAAATAGATTTTTATCTGACTGCAACACCATCTAAATATGGATTCTTTTAGAAAATAAAAAGCAAGACATAACTTTTAAACAAATAATTTAATCACAATGTATTTTTCACAAAGAAAATTTGTATAAACCGCTTCTCCATAATGGCTAGTATAGAAATAATTGCATTGGTAGAACAAAACTCCAAAACATTTCTGATTTCCTTGATTAATTGAATCTTAAGTAGAATCCCCACAATAATTATGTTTTACATAAACCGATAGGAACACAACATTGCTTGGAAAGTGCATCTCTAATATTTTATGTTCCTTGTACAATAATTTAAATACATTTGAAGAAGCTATATGAAAATATAGCTTCTTAAATTCTTCTTTAATTTGAAGGTTAGTTTTGATAGTGAGTAATTTATTTCATAGATGGATTTTAGCTTTTGCTTGATTGTTGTGCACTGTACTTTCTTCTATAAATAAAATGAGATATGCTAATGCACATTTTCACTATAATTTCTCTATTTTCTTCCTCAACATATCTCTCTCTTGGGCTTTGATACAACCCTGTCAGGGCCTGTCCTAATCACATTTAGCCCAAATCAAAAAGAAAAGTTCATGCATTGCTTCTCCCTACACTAGCAAACCCTGGCTGGAGGTTTTATTTGATATTGTCAACAAACATACATTTGGTTGTCTGAATGAATGGGGGAGTTACAGCCTTCCCAAGCAAGAGGTCATGACAACCATTAAAATTATACACCACAAACACTATTTCTTTCCCTGTGAGTAAAGGATAAGTGTACTTAAATAAGGTGTAATAGTAGAGAGAATAATATTGTTTAGGTAAAATTTGTTCTCAATCTCTGACTCAGGAAGGGATATGCCCATAGAATTTTATTCTCAATGAAAGCCGATAGATTTCTATATCCAAAGGAGTAAATTATTTAGACACAATTGGCCTTTTCAAGATTTTTATTTTCTACCACCTCAGTCCATATCCACTTTGGAACATTTTATGTATGGGTCTAAGAAAGCTTTTAGTAGACTTGAGGATTTGTTGCATATGTCAACAACTTATGTTCTCATTGCATGAACAAGTGAGGATTTATCAAGGAATTTAACATTTGGATTAGTTATCTTTGTGAAGAGAGTCTGGAAGGAATTGGTTAAACAAAATAATCTATTCTTATTTGTTAATATAATGCCATTACATTAATTTTTTGACTTTATATAGAACAACAAGAAGTTCATAAACTAGGAAACACTTTACAGGTATCTGTAGAATGTGAAGATAAAGTTTATCAGTCTGTCATTGGCCACTAATTTTAAGTCTAACTTGTCAGAACTGATTAAAGAAATTCAAGACTTATGTCATAGGATGAGAAAATTTGACCATAGGCTCAATGATAAATGCAATGATCCTTAACTAAATTATTCATACAAATTTCTTAGATCTAGAATAATTCAATGAAAATCGGCCAAAACATTTAAACAAGATATTTAGATCTAAAAAATTCACATATAATAAATAGATCTACACATATAAGTTGGTTGGAATAGAGTATTTAATTCAAATAACTCACTTCATGATTACAATTTTTTTGCTTCAATTGTTTGCTCATAACCAAGATTACAATGATCAATTTTTTTTTTAGAAAAATATTGGGATGCTGAAATCCACTATGCTTGGCGTATAGATGCAACCTTTGTGTGAAATTTCCCTCACAAATCCAAACAAGTTTCATCCTTCAAACTCTAGGAAACCAATGGGGTTTCGTCGAAAAATCTCCATAACCTAAGGGTTTTTGTCCTTAGATTCAACAAGTGAACACAAGTGTCTGACTTTGCAATTTTGGATTTGTTGAGATGATGTCCAAAGATTATCCAAACTAATGAAGTTTTATTCCTTATATAGAGGTTGAAGGCCTAACATGGGTCCAAAGTTTCTTGCCATTTTCTCACATTCAAATTTGGGCTCATTAATTGCATTCTTGGTTAGTCGTGGTCATGGGTGGAGTCCATTCAAATGGTGAGGTTTTGTGAAAGTGCATGCTTGAGTGTGGAGATCTAGGGAAATGATTGGTTTAAGTTCAAGCAAATAATTATCCCAAGGTCCAACATCAAGGGTTCAGGCGATGGGATTCTTGGGTGTTAGGACACAAGACAATGGGGATCTAGGGGTTTGAGGATTAGGATACCCCATTGGCTCTTTTACAAATGGAAGACATCATCAAAAGGCCCAAAGATCCAAAGAGGAATGTATGGTTTGAGAAGTGGTGGTCAAGGTATTAGGGTGTTATGCGAATGGAAAGGAAAATTTTCAAAGGCCCACAAGAGAAGGAAGTGGGAGGTGGAGGCACAAGGAATGAAAGAAATGCATGATAGTATTAGAGAGTCTGAAATCCCACCCAAAATAGGAAAGTGACCCATCTTTCAAACTCAAAGCATTATTTTGTATCATTGTTACATTGGTCTTGAGAGTGGTAGCTTAATATAGGTCTAGACAATACAAAGCCTGGTTTACCTATGCAGTGTAACAGTGGCATAGGAAGAAAGATGTTGAAGAGTACATCAAGTAAGTGAGAACCAAAGTGTAATGTGTTTGGTTTGTAGTACTCCTTTGTTTCTATATACCAGATGTGTGATAAATTCTTAGTTCAATGATGTTAGACAATTTTAGAAAAAAGAAAGTTGTGTCATAGTCCACATTCAATCCAACAAGCAAAAATCAAAGCTCAGCGTCTTCGAATGAAAATGCTTGTTTGCAAAACAAATGAATAAGAATGAGGTAGTTGAGGTGTTTGAAGTTATTTAGAGGTCAATTTTAGGGTGGAAGGCTTAAAACTCCCCATTTTAAATGCACAAAAAGAATGAAATTACTTCCAAACCAAGTTTGTGAAGAAGTTAACTATAAGCTGCCCACCAGTTCCTTAAGAGTCCAAAGTGCTAAAAAGGCAACAATATTTGA